>MCJB01049241.1:80951-129808 GCA_002018475.1 Nicotiana obtusifolia
CCCCCCCCCCCCCGCATACCCAACTTTCCATCATTTACCCGGACTTGCGTCTTGCGTAACCTTTGACACTTAAAAAAGCACTCTCAATCTGTAAGAAAACTTTTGCAGAAATAGCCGGGCATTTGGTTCAAATCATTCAACTCAAAAGGTAATCAATTCCACTCCTGCTTAGGCGATTTTGAAAAAACAGAACTACAATAAAATTACTTGGCGAACCTTTTCCTGGAGGAGAATAGGTAAACATCATCTACGGATTACATGTTAAGATTAACCAAACAAAGCCTTTCCGCTGGCAGAATGCATTACTATTTGTCATATTGGTCAAAATCGCATAAAGGGGATGAGTCACGGAGACGAGGAAGAACCAAGAACTTCATTTATAACCAGTAAATCAGATACTATTAATCCATATTACCCGATCCTCAGTACCAAAGCCCGTTCTGAATTAAATAATATATCAAGCCTCGGAAAAAATGTACATCTAATGGCGTGAAAGCATGCAAATGCTTCTAATGGCCTTTAAATGTCCATTAAGATTGCACAAAGTTTTAAAATGATCTCATGCAGAGGCGGTAGCTGAGAGTAGGCCATTATGCCTAAGCAGCGGTTCTGGAGAAGGTTCCCGACCTCTAAATTGCACGAAAACCTGAATATGCATCCAAAAATCGTTAAGAGTCGTGGCAAAATATTAGCAGTGTGTAAATCAGACAAGAAATGAATGAGCAAACATAATAAGAAGACATTGACATGTTTAACCCCTACCTCCAAAGGAGCCTTTCCACCTCCAAGAGCAAGAACGGTCTCCCTGAATCTGTGGCCTGTTTCTTTCACAGCCTACTCAAAGTTAAAGCCACTATTAGTTGAACTGCGATATTCATTAAAATGACAGCTATAATACTAAAGACTACTCAATCAAACGTAAACTTTCTCAAACTTTTACCTTCTCATTCTCTAGCCCAGCATCCTCGAATGCAGAGAAAGCATCTGCAGACAAAACCTCTGCCCACTACAAAAATTGAAAAATAATTTTGCACTTAGATGTGGTTAAAGGCAAGTCTTAAATTGCAATCCAAAACATTTTTATTTTTATAAGAAAACCTAAAACATATTTTCTTCCCGAGAAATCATTTTCATAGAAAGAAAGATTTGAAAAGACATAACTCCCTCTTTTAACCCCACAATATTTATACATAAGACTCACAGTAAATACAAGTAACTGGAAAAATATAGGAGCTAAGAACCACTAAAAGATAGGAGAAGCACCTTGTAACTGTAGTATCCAGCAGCATATCCAGCGGCAAAAATGTGACTGAAACTGCAAAGGAACTTATCCTCTGGGAGTGGAGGAAGCACTTGGGTTCTCTTTGAGACCCGTCGGTCAACACAATAGATTGATTCTGAACCACCCGGAACATATTTTGCATGTAACTCAAGATCAACAGTTGCAAATCTCAACTACAAGAACAATTTTATGGCCACCGGTAAGCATTTCCACAGCACCACAAGTCATGGCATTAACGCCATTAATGTTTAGAAAATAGAAGAAAAGATCCGTGGAACAAATTGCTCCCTTGGACAATCTAGATGTCTAGAAATAAATCATAGAACGCAAAGGAAACAATCCAACAGAAGACCGTTTGGGCAAACATAGCCACTGTTGTCTGAATTAGTATGACCGAAAAAGTCCGTTTAGTGGCTGTTACTCTTTTCAGAATATTTTTGGAGAACCTACTATTGGCACAACTTGATTGTTGAATTAGACCTCTGAAGACAAACCATGAATAACCATACAACCCACCAAAATGTCAAGTTAGAATATGTTAAACGAGTTGTTTCCCAATACTGAAGACCTGATTTAGAAAGTTGGAGTTCCTCCAAGTACAGAGAAAGGCCAACAATATGTACCTTAGCTATAGTACACTGAAAAAACCTTGGAAATGAACCAGCAAAACAGTATATGTCAGATGCATTTTCTGGAGAGATTAATGTAACCCACGAGGAGTTTTAGGGGAAAAAAATAATACGATTCCTACCTCAAAACATGACGAATTTGGAATATAGTTTGCTGGTTAATACTAAAGGGTGGAAAGAAAGATGTATCAAGAGGTTATTAAAAGTAAAGAGGACCCAGAAAAAGAGAAAAGTGGGCAGTGCTCACCTGCCGAAGGCTTAAGGTACCAGCACGGAAAGTCCTAGCAGTAAGAAGCTTCTTGTATATGTCTTCTGGGAGACTCTCTCCAGTTTCATGATGCTTAGCAATACCCATCAGAGTATCCCTGCAACAGCCATCAAGAAAATGAGTAATCAACAGACGACTGATCCAAAGGAAAGAAAGACGGATATCTTCAACTATATCGCCACTCTGGCAAACTCATATCCTTTTGAGGTGCTGTATATTACAGCATGATGCAACATCTGAGGCAGAAACTAAAATTCTACAAACTCAGAGAAAGATAGCATTCAAAGCCAGGGCAGGCATAATTAAGTTAGTTCCATGAAAATTACATGTTGATGATAAGTTACAGGTTATCTATGGGCAGGAGTGAGAAGAAGAAAATATTTCATGATTATATAAAGAGTAAAATTTCGGTCACATATGGTTTTAGAAACGGGCAAGGACAAGCAACTTATATAAAATGATTAACTAATACAATTTGCATAGAAATACAATGTCTTGAGTGAGTGGAGCATCAGTTGTCAGTACTAACAAGTTAACATAAAGTGAGACATGCAAAAGTACTAATTAGATCCACGTAACAATTATACGAAGCGTCTGATAGAATTATCAACAAGTCATACTCCTAAAGTGCAAAAAGGATAGACAAATAAGTTGTTTATCAAGAAAGAAAGAAAGAAGAGAGGACAGCAAATAGAAAACGTCTTCTCTCCGGAGACTGACAGAACCTGCTGAAGGAAAAATCACTATAACAAGCTGTTCCGAATCTCTGCCTGCTCCCACTTCATTTATTGAAAGATCTCAAGTACAACAAAAAAATGGCATTAAAGATGCCAAAATAAAATATACTTTTAAGAATATAAAAATGTCTCTTTTTACAACAGAGTAATTTGTTGATTTAAAGCTTGAAAGACAGGGGTCCTCTGGAAATAGCTTCAAAGAAATGTTTTGTCCTCCGCTTTGGTTTTAAAAACCAAAGTGGCGAACTAACTTGGTAATGCAACCAAAACCAAACGTTTAAAGTATCATTGCCAAGACATCATTGTACCTGTGATAGCACCAATTTTCCATGAATTGTGATGGTAATTCCACAGCATCCCATTCTACGCCCCTTATACCAGCAACCAAACCCTCATCCTGCTTAGTGAGCATATGCTGAAGGGCGTGTCCAAATTCATGGAAGACAGTCTCAACCTACAAAAGCAGGCACGTAATCAACACCAAAAACACACCTAATGGTAACTTAGATGCTGAAAAACGTGTTTGATCTTATACTACCATAAATTTTCGTGAACCTATAAATATAACCCTGATTTGAAGCATCATAAAATATCTCATAAACAAGCTAACCAAGAAGTCAAGAGCGCATAAGATTTTACTGTTAGTCGAGAACTTGAACAAGAGGAGGATCACCCATGTCAGCATGTGCTATATGTGGAGATGTTTGGAAGAATATGTGGGTCAGCTTTTACTACATTGTTAGGCAGCTATGTGCTTGCGAGGGAGATTCTGAATTGGTTCAGAATACAGTGCGTAATGCCAAGCACAGTGAAAGAAGCACCGTAATCTGAGCTTTGAGAAGAAGAAAGAGAAGACCGAGACATGGGAAGTTGCCCTACTAATTCTTATGCGGATAATATGGAAAGAGAGAAATAGGAGAATGTTTGAAGAGCTGAGAAGTATTTTCTGTGTGTGAAGGGTAGCCTCGTGCTTCTAGTTTCTTTTTGGTGTACCCATGAGGTTCCGGTTCATATAGATGATTGGATGACTAGTTAGAGAACTGAGAACCATAATTTAGCCTAGGCCTCTTTATCCATTTGTATACTACTTGTACATGGGGGATTTCCCCAGCATTAATAAAATCGTTTACATTAACAAAAGAAATTTCCAAAACTAAAAAGTAGTTAAAACATCTGGCTCATCATCATAGAGTAGAAGACATAACAATCTATTTTCCACTTAATGTTTCCTATCACCACTAGCTTTTCCAAACTAAGGGGATATTGTTCCTACTGCTCACAGAAACATCCAAACCTACATTAAACATTTGCATATCCTTCTGAAATCCTTCCTTCTACTCTTCAGACAATAACTCTTTCTTCTTTCAATATGAGAGTCCTCTTCTTCATTCCCGCATTTTGCTTAAAGCCCTATTTTGTTTATTTACACTTGTTGATTGGAAAAATCAACACCAAAAGTCCTCCCTTTCTCTTCCTTCTCCTCCCCTACTCATGTCCCTCCTTCCAAGCCCACCACAAACCACCCAAAAGAAAATTATTAGAAACACCTACTATGATGCAAAGCCTAAGGAGTAGGAGATTAGCCAAGGCTGATGCCATACAATGCAGCACCATACCTTACTGAGTTATTAGTCCAACCATTTCGGAACACCAAGAATTGAAGGTACTTAGAGTCAAAATACATGCTTACCTCGCGGAATGTCATTAAGCTGGGTTTATCCCCAACTGGTGGCATTTGATTACAAACCATGTGGGCAACAGGCAATCTAGCAGAGACACCATCTAGTGATAATACACGGCTTCGGCTAACAACTTCATCCATCCATGCACCTCCACGTTTCTCAGACGGACGAGAGTATGGATCAAAATAAAAGTAGGCAACAGGACTTCCAGAGGAATCATTCACGCGGTAAAACCGCACATCGTTGTTCCAAACCTAGAAATCACATACACATTCATGAACATTATTTGCCACTCCATACAGGAGCAGGAAGAGAGGTAAAAGAAAAGGCAAGTGAACAAAATCTTACCGGAGCTAATCCATCAGCAGGCTCAACATTGATACCAAACAGCATATTTACAAGGCTGAAAAGACCATCCATAACCCTAGGCAATGAAAAGTATGGGCGTAGTTCTTCCTGTAAATAATCAGCCTATGAACTTAGAGCTGTACAAACAAGTATCAAGAGGAAGTTCTATAATGTCTAGATTTATAGAATGCACAAGGCAGTGGCCCACTAACAAATAAGGGACAAATTATAAGACTTTACTTACTTACTGACCAAACAAGAAAAAAATAAGGAACTTACATTAATATTAACAAAGGAAGTATTAAAAAAATTGCAGCTAAAAACAACAACAATACAAGTGTATAGTAACTACAGAATGAGGCTAAAATCTATTCTACTTAGCAAGATATTCATGGTCTCCAACTATTAACTAAGGGAATCATTGCTATCATGTTCAACTAAGTTTGTCTTTTTTCTTTTTTTTTTTTGGGATAAGGATTTTGAACCCAGTTGGGTATAAAGTTTTGTTTAAGAAAGGACGATCAGGAAGCATAAAGCTTCTAAAATACTCGTCAGACTATCAGAAAAATAATAGGACATCATAAGAAAGGCAATTCAAGAAATTTATAAAAAAATCACATCCGTCCATGCACACAGTAAACTGTGCTAAAGGGTATTGTTTCCAATCAACACAGAAACAAGGGGAGAGAGAGAGAGAGAGAGAGAGAGAACCCACCTCGTTTAGCTCATACTTAGATTCACGAAGCCTCTCACTCCAGAAAGTAATATCCCAATGGTTCAAATCATCAGCTTCTGGAGCACCTTGACTTTTACAAAACTCTTTCAGGTCTTCCAAATCTACAAAGATCAAGGGAAAAGCTTGTGAACTAATTTGATTGCATTAAGGAAAGAAGAGAAAGAAGAAAAGTGATTCAAATCAAAAGCACAAAGAACAAGGTGGTTAGGTGGTATCATCTTGTTTTCAAGACAGGTAAAACAAGAAAAGAAGAAGCAACCTGTTTATAAAGATCTATCACCTATCAGAACTTATCTATTTTACCTCATGTCTACCAACTGAAGACTAAAAAGGAAAGCTCGGAACTGATAGAGCCAGATATTAAAAAACAAAAAGATTAAAACTGATAACAAAGGCCGAGTATACTTTACATCTCAAATACCATTGAGATAATTTTGCAGGCCCTACCTTTGACTGCAGGATCCCAAGAAGCACTGCGAAGCTTTTCTAAAAGCTCTTCAGCTTTATCAACAGTGGCCATTTTCATTGCCATGCTTACCTATATACATAAACAATTTTAATCTTCAAAAAGGAAAAGAAATTTAAAACATAGATGGCCTTTTTTTGGGGACAAAAAAACATAGATGGTATTGTGAGTTCGAAAGTAAAAATGTATACCTCAGCATAGTTATTGTATCCAAGGAGCTTAGCCTTTTCCAACCTAAGCTTAAGAATTTGGTCAATTATCCCAGTGTTATCAAGGTCTCCATCAGAAGCACGGTTTATATACGCACGGTAAACCTCCTCTCTTAGAGTTCTATTCTTTGCATGTTGCATGACAGACATATAACTTGGCGCATCCAATGTGATTATCCATGGCCCATCTTCTGCAGTAGCTTTTTCATGACCCTGTTATCGGTTATGGCAGCAGAAAGCGCATAAGAGAAAAGGTAACTAATAATAATTCAATTGTCAAACATACACGAAGAGAGCTTCCGTATTACCTTAGACACTGCTGTCTGTGCAGCCAAACCAAGAGATGTGGCAGGCAATCCCTCAATATCTTTCTTATCGGTTATTAATTTTTTGAACTTCTTGGTGGCATCCAAAACATTCTCCCCAAATTTCTGAGATAGCTTTGCTAATTCCTGCAAAAGGAAGATAAGGTCAAAAGCAAGATAGTGAAATAAAAATTCAGTCTTAGCTGCACAACAACGGTCTGACTGTTTTGCGCCTTGCTCTTCCCTCCCTTGGCAGGCGAGGTACCAACCCAACCACCCGAAAAATAAGATAAGGTCAAACCCAAGAGTTTTGCACCTTTTTCTCCTCTCCCTTGGCAGGCGAGGTACCGATGCAACCACCCAAAAAAGAAGAAGAAACCAGAGAAAATAGAAAAAAAGCCACAACATAATCAGAGGGCTGTATGAGTAACTTCGAACATATATCTAAAAGCCATGACCTGTAGATAGATTCCTCCAATTCCAGTCCATTAAATTTTTCCACTTGTTAACAGTACATTTTAGAAGAGACATTTCCGGAGTATAGAACAATGAGAAAGCTAGGCTCAACAAGACACGATAGATACCTGTTCAATCTTGTTAAATTGTTCTCTTTTATCATCCTCAAGAGCGATACCACTTAGTACAGCCTCCTTTATTTGCGCTGCACGAGCGGGAAGAAGAGTGTGAGACGATGATCCAAAACATTAGTTTGCAGTTGACAAAAATACACTCATGGGAATGACCTCAAAAGAAGGTAAGAGGTTAGTTGATACTCTTAAACAGTAAAAATAAGGTTTCCCTCTTTTGGGGATGGGAGTTGGGAATCTTCTTTTTCTTTTTCTTGTGCGCGGGGAACGGTTCATGTTTAATGGAATCCTGTGACCAATAGGAACAACTACAGCAAATTCTAACACATATAAACCACAATTAACAGAAACTTCACCCATGGTGACACTCTTCTTCGTCATGGACGTTGGGAAGAAATTATTGTACATACAAGATAATAATCTACAGTTCTCAACTTCACCAGATGAACAATAACCTTGGCAGATTCAGCACAACTACCAAAAAAATTGGCAGACAGACCTCGTGATACATTACAAGAAGATTAAAACTAAAATTTAGTGTCATAGACAGACAGCTAATGGTAGATTTTCATGCTAAAAGACACCTCCTCCCAAATTTCGACAGATTAAAGGAAAGATTTTCATTAACTTACAGTCAACTATTCGTTTACGAGCATCACTCAAATACTCCCAATCAGGAGACTCCCGTATGGCTTTGAATGCATTATAGATTGGCTTGCTTTGACCCAATTTAAGCGAAAAAGCAACTTTTTCCGGCTACACGAAAAGAAAATAATATTAATGCTGCACAGGAGGAAAGTAGTAGTATACGTAAGCAATAAGAAAAAAGGAACATGTGTATCCTGAAGTGAGACAAATTTAGCATCAAACTTTGTACATAAAAAGATTTATAGTTGGTTAAATCATGGAGAAAGTGTGCTGTCCTACTGAAGATATCATCATCTATCCAGCAAACAATTTTGGTTAGTATTCCTTGCAGTTTAAATCAAGGGATTAAAACTCTTCTCTGCTTCTTTTTTTTTATGGAGCCAGAGGTGCAAGGCAAAAGCTATAATACAAATTAGTAAAATTTAACAGCTTGTTTTGATGGTTGTTACCTATTGTATTTTGTCGTATTGTTACTATGTTTGTTTTGATTGTTCATGTAACGATGAAAAGTGCAATATATATCATTATATGTAATGACCGATTTGGTGGTCGCGTCTTACCTTTTTTTCTCACCTTGCCCTTACTTATTACGTGTTTACACGTACCCTACCTTTTTATATAAGAATTTTATCTTGTATCATATTTTTTCTTTGTAATATTATAGCTTATTCTTCATATTGTTAGGTGCGTGGCATCATGAAAGGACGAGAAACGTATTCATCAAAACAATATACAACAACAACAACAAGCCCAGTGAAATCACACAAGTGGGGGTCTGGGAAGGGTAAAGTGTACGCAGATTTCCCCAACCTAATGAAGGTAGAGAGGCTGTTAGTACAATGAAATACAGAACATTATGAACCATATACAACAACCATCCAAACAAGCTGTAAATCTACAGAGACAAGACTAAAGCTATAAATTTAACATGTAAAAGGAAAAAGACCATCTTGAGTTGATTGAATGAAAAAGACACTATCTTTACACTCTATAGACACAAAAAGAAATTAAAGATCATAGTCTAAAAGAAGTAGGCCCTTAAATAACGAACCTGAACTTCTTCAATAGCGGAACGAAGATCGGGATTATCTTTAACAGACTTGAGATGATTCACGGCACCCCAAACAACCGTCAATCTATCAACTATCTTCTCCAACGGCTCCACCAGCTTCGGCCAGGTGGGCTCCACCGTCTTCTCCAAAGCTTCTAATTCCTCATCCTGCACGCAATTCACAAAAACAAAAAAGGAACATAAAATTTAACGCGTCATATTACTAATTCCCACGAGCTTTCTCTCGGATCCAAAAGAGAGAAAAAGAAAGAAACATACGACTTGTTTGAGCAAAGCACGAATTCCGGGACGAACGTGCTTGGCCTCGATCGAATCGAAGGGTGGGAAATAAAAGTCCTTCAATAGAGGATTGTCATCGGAAGTAGCAGTCGACATTTTAGTAGGATGATCGGAAATTGATCCCGGCGCGGGACAAAATGATCGGACGGCGATGGGTTTGCGACGGTGATGAGGAGAAGGGAGTGTTGACTTGGGGAGAGTGTGAAGACAGAGAGAGAAAGAGGAGGACCAAAGGGGGCAAGAACGGCACTGAAGTATATTTTTGGTTAATGGACGGCGAAAAGAAGAAGGGGGTTTTAAGCAAAAGTGAGCTGAACGAGATAAGGAAAAGCGAGTCGCCATTAGCATAAGAATTATAATAAGGGACGGAGTAGGAGTAAAGCCGTACCGGGCTCGGCTTCGTTGTGACCCTATCCTACTATACTTCATCTCTTTTTTTTCTTTTTGTCCAAGTTTGAATAGCGTTAAAAGTCTAGTACTTCTATAGACCCATGATATGTTGCTGTGATGGATTAATATCTACAGATATCTGGCCTATTACTTTAAGGCTTCCTTGAATGTTGGAAAGTATTCGTGTCCACTGTCCAGAATTAAACTGCCTTATTTTCTACGGAGTATTTTACATTATCAGATAATTATACTATTTACATCTAAATGTCAGAATTTTTTCCCTACTCTTTCTTCATTATTCAATTATAAAAAGGTTCTTTTAAATATACTTTTCTTCTAACAATATTTGAATTATTCAAAAACTCAATTTGTATACGATCAAAATCGAGCTCACCTACGACATGACAGGTCAGACCCGAAATGTGGCAATAAAGGATTAAAGATCGACCCCAAGTCCTACCGGACTCGGGCCCGAGGCAGAACGTCTGCCTTCGAGAATATCGAGACCGTGATCCCGGAATCGGTCCTAGCTTCGAAAGAGCTCGAAGGAACATTGTTAGCATAGCCAACATAAGACCGAAATATCTGTAACCAGTCGTATATTACTGCGGGAATCTCGGCAAGTATCAACAAGACACCGGCAATCAACAAATCGGAGATTTTTTTATCTTTTATATAATTATACCTAAAGTAGGGCTCCTTTACTATATAAAGGGGGTCTGATAATTCATTTAGCACATTGTAACACGCATTCCAAAGCATTACATTACTAGTTTTCTCTTCAAGCTCTTGTTCTTCTATATCTTGATACCGATCGAAGTGTATTCGGCTCGAGGGTGACTGTCCTCCCAAAACTGAAATTGTCCAATTCGTGTGGTTTGAATTTACTTTATCATTATTTATTTCAATTACAACTTATCACTTTGTGTCAAGTTAATCCGCATATCCTTAAAACCACTAACAAATTCAATTATTATTCCATTTTGAGGGTAACAGTTTGGCGCGTACCTTGGGACTAAGGATAATAGTGGTTATTTGAAACAAATTTTCATAACACACACTACTTTACACTTGTTATTTGAAGTGTCTCTAATTGCAGGTTAAAACTCGAAATGTCAAACTCTCAGTCAGCACCCTACATGTTGACAATGAGTCCGGCCATCACGGTGAAAATAACAACATAGTTCCCAGTGACGAGGTACTGCTTGTTGATCCCATCAGAATTCCGGTTGCGGACTTGATTGACGCTAACTCGCATGTGGCTATCAACACAAATCTACCTACCGACCCCGAGAATAGCGTTCATGGTGGAGCCCAATCAGCAGCCCAAAATACACAAAACATTGGAGGAGACGGGATCAATTATGGGTGATCTTTAAAATGTTGCAGGCTCAACAGGGGGCGATAGCCCAATTACAGAACCAAAATCGCGACCGAGCATAATTGAACCCAATCCATCCCGAGAAGTCACCGTAGGGATGAACCGGTCGCAGAGAGGTTGAATGAAAACGAATCGAGGACTAACACCAAGATCATAAAAATGCTCCAGGAACTGACAAAATGGATAGAATTAGGGGAGAAGAAAATCAAAGCTAATGACAAAAAAGTGAAAACCTACAATTCCAGGGTCGACCAAATCCCAGGACCACCACCGATATTGAAAGGCCTGGATTTCAAGAAATTCGTGCAAAAACCTTTTCCTCCGAGCGTGGCTCCAAAGCCGATCCCTAAGAAGTTCCGCATGCTCGAGATTCCTAAGTACAACGGAGCGACCGACCTAAATGAGCCTGTAACCTCCTAAACACGTGCCATCAAAGGGAACGACTTGGAGGATGATGAGATCGAATATGTCTTGTTGAAAAAGTTCGAAGAGACCCTATCAAAGGGAGCTATGATATGGTATCACAACTTACCTCCTAACTCTATTGACTCATTCACTATGCTTGCAGATTCCTTCGTGAAAGCACATGCCTGGGCTATTAAGGTTGAGACCAGAAAGTCAGACCTTTTCAAAGTAAAACAGAAGGATAATGAGATGCTCAGAGAGTTCGTTTCCCCGTTTCAAATGGAGCGGATGGACCTGCCACCGGTCGCTGATGATTGCGACGTTCAGGCTTTCACCCAAGAACTTAACATTCGGAGCTCGCTGGCTTCACAACAGTTGAAACAGAACTTGGTAGAATATCCGGCTGTCACTTGGGTCGACGTCCATAACCGGTATCAATCTAAAATCAGGGTCGAAGATGATCAGCTTGGGGCCCCTTCCCGGTCTGTATATCCCTTCAGAACCATCGACAGGGTCAAGAGAGACATAGATCGAGAACCAAGATCGAACAGGGATCGGTATCAGTCGTACAATGGAGATCGAAGAAGCAGTGGATCCGGGCGAAAACCTATGAGAAATAAAAGGAGAAACGACCGAGGTCCGAACAACGGGGGACTCATGAGCAAAAACAGCTTCGACAGGCCCGTCGGTCCTAAAGAAGCACCGAGATATCGGAGTACAACTTCAACGTCGATACCACCACTATTGTATCTACCATCGGATGCATCAAAGATAGCAAATGGCCTAGACCTTTAAAGTCCAATCCATCCCAAAGGGATCCCAACCTAATGTGCAAATATCATGGCACTCATGGCCACAAAACAGAAGACTGCCGACAATTAAGAGAAGAAGAGTACCGGCTATTCAACAACGGGCATCTCCGAGAGTTCTTGAGTGATCGGGCCAAGAACCACTTCAGGAATAGGGATTCTAATAAGTAGACCAAGCAGGAGGAACCTCAGCACGTCATTAACATAATTATCGGTGGGGTCAACATTCCCTAGGGGCCGATGCTGAAGCGCACCGAAGTATCCATCACAAGGGAAAAATGGACTCGAGATTATGTATCGAAAGGAACCTTGTCTTTCAACGACGAAGACGCTGAGGGGATCGTGCAGCCCTACAACGACGGACTGGTAATATCGATACTCGTAAATAAATCTCGAATTAAGCGTGTGTTAACTGATCTAGGTAGCTCAACCAACATCATCAGATCAAAGGTCGTGGAACAACTCGGCCTACAAGACCAGATCGTATCTGTGGTCCGAGTCCTGAACGGGTTCAACATGGCATGCGAAACCACTAAAGGGGAGATAACATTACCGGTGAACGTCACCAGAACCGTGCAGTAAGCCAAGTTCTATGTAATGGAAAGGGATATGAGATACAACGCTTTATTCGGGAGGCCATGGATTCACAACATGAGAGCAATACCCTCGACACTGCACCAGGTGCTGAAATTCCTAACATACGACGGAGTCAAAACAGTTTATGGGGAACAACCGGTCGCCAAAAAGATGTTCGCGGTCGATGAGGTGATCCCGGATCCACACTCTCGACATCAGAGGACTCGAATCGGATGGTCAAAGACGGGGACAAATAGCAATCACCGATACCAGCCTCGACAGGATCGGAGGAACGAGGGGTAGATGAGGACGACGACTACGGAGTTCCCAGATCTTTCATAGCCCCCGATGATGCCGACGCTACCAAATCAACGGTCAAGGAACTGGAGCAAGTCACGATAACCGAACACTCGCCCGATCGAAAGGTATACCTGGGCACGGGGTTAAACCCCGAGCTCAGGAAAAAACTCATTCAATTTAGCTAACGAAGATTGTTTCGCTTTGTCCCACCTTGATATGACAGGGATCCCGCAGGAAATAACCACTAACAAGCTATGCCTGGACCCGAAGTTTCACCTGGTCAAGTAGAAGAAGAGACCCCAGTCCGAGGTCAAACATGCTTTCATCAAGGACGAGGTATCTAAACTCCTTAAAATAGGGTCCATTCGGGAGGTTAAATACTCGAATTTGTTACCAAACGTAGTGGTAGTCCCTAAAAAAGGGAATAAATTAAGAATGTGTGTAGACTATAAGGATTTGAATAAGGCATGTCCCAAGGACTCCTTCCCTTTGCCCAACATCGATCGCATGATCGATGCCACGCTCGGCTACGAGATCCTCAATTTTCTCGATGCCTACTCCGGGTACAACCAAATACAGATGAACCCGGGCGATCAGGAAAAAACCTCCTTCATCACTAAGTACGGCACATACTGCTATAACGTGATATCATTCGGATTAAAAAATGCCGATGCCACTTACCAATGCCTAGTAAACTAGATGTTCGAGGAACAAATAGGAAAATCAATGGAGGTTTACGTTGACAATATGTTGGTCAAGTCCTTGCGAGCAGAGGACCATTTGAAACATTTGCAGGAAACTTTCAACATATTGAAGAAATACAATATGAAGCTAAACCCGGAGAAATGCGCGTTTGGAGTTGGATCAGGTAAATTCCTCAGATTCATGGTATCCAACCAGGGAATCGAGATCAACCCCGAAAAGATCAAAGCAAATTGTAGATATCACAGTTGTGGACAACGTGAAGGCCGTACAAAGACTAACCGGACGCATAGCCGCCCTGGGGCGATTCATCTCGAGGTCCTCTGATAAGAGCCACTGGTTCTTCTCACTATTGAAGAAGAAGAATGACTTCTCATGGACCCTGGAGTGCCAACAGGACTTGGAAGAACTCAAGCAATATCTGTCGAGCCAGCCGCCGAAGACAAACGAACAACTGTACCTGTACTTGGCAGTCGGAGATAGCGGTAAGTGGAGTCCTGGTCCCAGAAGAGAAAGGTACGCAATTTCCAATCTACCCTTGGTGATGCCGAAACTAGGTACCCTCACCTAGAAAAGCTGGTGCTCGCTTTGCTAAGCGCCTCTAGAAAGCTAAAACCATACTTCCAATGTCACCCCATATGTGTCGTGACTACTTACTCGTTGAGGAATGTTATGTATAAGCCTGAGCTCTGGGACGGTTGGCCAAATTGGCCGTGGAAATCAGTCGGTATGATATTGAATATCGGCCTCGGAGCGCCATTAAATCTCAAATTTTGGCAGTCTTTGTGGCCTACTTTATGCCAGCCCTACTACCCGAGGTCGAAAGAGAGTTATTATTGAACTCGGGGACTTCTTCGGGTACTTGGCATCGTATTGAAGCCACCAACAGGCAATGTAGTTAGACAATCTATTGGGATCGTAAAATTGACTAACAACAAGGCCGAATATGATACCATGATTGCAGGTTTCGAACTAGCCAAAAGCTTGGGGGAGGAGGTAATCAAAGCTAAGTGCGACTCCCTCCTTGTAGTGAACCAAGTTAATGGGACGTTCGAGGTTAGAGAAGAACGAATGCAAAGGTACCTCGATAAGTTGCAGGTAACATTATATCGATTCAAGGAATGGACTCTACAACATGTACCTCGGGATCAAAACAATGAGGCCGATGCCCTTGCTAACTTGGGGTTAGCGGTCGAGGACGATGAATTCAACTCGGGAGCAGTTGTACAACTCATGAGACCGGTAGTGGAAGAAGGTCACGCCGAGATAAACTCAACGAGCCTGACTTGGGACTGGAGAATATTTGAAGACCGGAAAACTTCCCTCGGATCCAAAAGAATCGAGGGCCCTATGTACGAAGGCAGCCCGGTTTAGTTTGTTCGAAGGCGGAACCCTATTCAGAAGAACATTCGATGGCCGCTCGCGATATGTCTAGGACCAGGAGATACCGAGTACGTTCTGAGGGAAATCCACGAAGGCACTTGTGTAAACCATTCAAGCGCTGAATTATTGGTTCGAAAAGTAATCAGAGCCGACTACTACTGGATCGATATGGAAAAGGACGCAAATGAATTCATACGAAAAATGATGAATGTCAAAGAAATGCTTCGATGATTCATCAACCCAGGGAACTGCTGCGTTTGGTTTTGTCACCATGGCCGTTCATGAAGTGGGGAATGGACATTGTTGGCCCCCTTCCATGGGCACCCTGTAAGGTTCAATTTATATTATTTATGACTGACTATTTTTCTAAGTGGGTGAAAGCCCAGGCATACGAGAAGGTCAGAGAAAAAAAAGTCATCGATTTCATTTAGGACCACATCGTACGTCAGTTCGGAATGCCGGCCGAGATCGTGTGCGACAGCGGGAAGCAGTTCATCGGCAGCAAAGTAAGCAAGTTTCTCGAAGAATATAAGATCAAAAGGATCCTATCAACACCCTACCACCCTAGTGGGAACGGACAAGCAGAATTGACTAATAAAACTATACTCCAAAACCTCAAAAAGAGGTTAACCGACGCCAAAGGTAAATGGAAGAAAATCCTGCCCGAAGTCCCATGGGCGTACTGTATGACCTCGAAGTCCAGTACCGGGGCCACCCTATGCTCCCTGGTTTACGGTGCCGAAGCTCTAATACCGGTCGAAGTCGGAGAACCAAGTCTCAGGTTCCGATATACAACCAAGGAATCGAACGACGAGGCCATTAATATAAGCCTGGAGCTATTAGATGAAAGGCGCGAAGCCGCCCTAGTCCGATCGGCCGCCCAAAAGCAGCGAATCGAGAGGTATTATAATCGAAGGGCCAACCTTCGACACTTCAATATCGGCGACTTAGTGTTAAAGAAGGTCACGTTAAACACCCGGAAACCCGAACAAAGGAAAGTTGGGACGAACTGAGAAGGTCCTTATCAAATAATCGAGATCACTGGTAAGAGATCGTACAAACTCGGAACAATGAACGGTGAGCAACTACCAAACAACTGGAACATAAATCACTTGAAGCGACATTATTGCTAAGGTACGACCCCATTCAGTCCTTTTACTTATTTTCATTTTGAGCTAACACTTGCAGACGACCGCAAAAGAACGACATAATTTTTAGGCCTGAAAGCACGCGTTGTACTCTTTTTTCCTTGAACCGATTTTATCCTAAATGGGTTTTTCCGCAAGGTTTTTAACAAGGCAACAGTAAATCATGCTAACTTAGAATTGAAGGCCTGTTACGAACCGATATTGAAGATCACAACAACAGTATTCGAGGCCTCTCTACAATCGGCCCCGAACACTGGGGTATTACCCTTCGATAACGACTTTAGCAAGGAAAGAAACTTTGTGATTGAATGGTCTCGGCTCGATCGATAGGATTTATTGTAAGGGCCAAACGGTCAAATGACCGTGCCCACATAGACTGCTCGAGCCGTGGCACAAAGCTTGTACACATGTGTAACTATTACACACAAGAATAAAAAGAAGTCTCTACCTTGCGGATAAATATTTTGTCCCTTAAAATTTTTTTCTTTTTTTTTCTCTTAAGGAATTTCTTACATCCAATCTCCTAAAGGTATCGAGCTCAAGGGCCGCCTTTATCTGGGTTCAAACGATCACTCCCACTGGGGGACTGCCGTCCAAAAACAAACTCGGATGGCCTGGGCTATCAGAGCCCGGGGGCACAAGACCTATTAGGCAGTGCCCGAATCTTAAAGGCTACGGCCATCCCCATTCGGGGACTATTATCTTAGGCAAGCCCGGATAACTCAAGGTGACAAGCCCACTGGGCAACACCCGAACTAAAAAGGCTACGGCCATATTATGGCTCGGAGACGTCCGAGACCCGTAACAAAAGAACAAGGCCTTGAAAAATTTCAAAACTAGTTCTAAAGGCTACCCTCGGCAAACTATAATCTAAAAAATTATAAGTACTTTGGGAAAAAGTTTCTGGTCATACCGAACCCTCACGATGCCGTACATAAAATAATGTCAATAGCAAGGCCTGTTCGAACCTCCGGACATGACCTAACTATTTCATGCTAAGGCATTACGATCTTTGCAAACATAAAGAATAAAGCAAAGGAAAATAAAACTCAGAAATTGTCAAAGGGAAAATGAAGCCTTGTATTATATATGCATATAGTCTTTACAAAGGCCAAATGGCCTTGACAAAAAGCACAAAAATA
The DNA here is from genome assembly GCA_002018475.1 of Nicotiana obtusifolia. Lineage (NCBI taxonomy): Eukaryota > Viridiplantae > Streptophyta > Magnoliopsida > Solanales > Solanaceae > Nicotiana > Nicotiana obtusifolia. The sequence continues at coordinate 98,436 of MCJB01049241.1, forward strand.
CAAAAAACAAAGGAAAATGTACAACGCACTTAAACGGCCTAGTGTTCACTGGAGCCCGCCTCGTCACCAGGGTCTTCAGAGTCTCTTCCACCATCGGAGTCTTCTTCATCCTTGGGATAAGCCAACTTCTTGGCCTCGGCTTCGAGCCCCTTAGCACTTTCAATTTCCGACAAGTCGAAACCCCGAGCGTGAATTTCCTCGAGGGCCTCCCTTCGGGATTGCCGCTTCGCGTGCTCGACGATGTCCTTCGTTTGATCCTGGGACGCCTCGGCATCGGCCTTATATTGGGCCAGCATCTCGTCGGCGTCGGCTTTAACCACCACAACCACCGGCTTGGCCGTTTCACGCTACTTGGCAAGAGTTTCTTGATCATAGACGGTCGAACTTAGCTGAGACTGGAGCTCCCAACCTTTTTAGCCTACACCTCGGCCTTTTCCTTTGCCGTTCAAAGCTGGGCCTCAGTCGAAGTCAGCTGCGCCGGAGCAGTCTCCTTTTCCGAGGCCAGGCGATCCATCCTGCTTCTCCATTCATCGGTCTCGGCCTTGACAACATCTATCTTAGCTCGAAGTTGGTCGATCCGATCAATTTTCTGTTGGACCTGCGGATTCCGACCATTAGTCACCGAGTCTAGCTCATCGTCACTAACCTCAAATATTTTTACCTGCTCAACCAAGTCGGCATGCTCCTCCCGAGCCACCTCCGGTTCAACTTGGAAGCTCTTAGCTTCCCCTTCACGCTGCTCGCTGAGAAGTTTGTAAGTGTGAGCCCTCAGACCTCGGCTTCAGGCTGGTTCTGCTCGTCCCGATACCGAAGAAAGGTTTCATGATGAAACACCGAGGCCTACAGGCACAAAGAAAAATGTTAGGATTATCTATAAAATAGTCTAAGTACAAATTAAGGTCATCAAGAGATATTTGATGTTACATGGTTTATCGCCTGTTGTGCTTCGTTGAACAGGCATGGCGCCTCTACCTCGTTCATCTTGGCTTGGTCTTCCTCAGTCACCAGACACCGAAGGTAATGGCCACCCCTATGGGAGCAGAGAGGACTCGGGCATCCTCTGAAATAGAGATGATGATCGATCGCTTCCACTCAGGATCCATATTTGGAGCTGGGAACGGTTGATCAGTTTCGGGCTTAAGGAAGGCTCGCTTGTGTCTCGAAGATGAACTCTTCTTCGGCACCTCTAAGTCACCCAATCTGGTGACATTTTCCGTGGTGGTAGAATCCACGCCATCAAAAAAGCCGCGGAAGGGGTCGTCCGCTCCGTGGGCCTCCTCGTTGGGACATTCTTTCACCGTCTGGGCCACGTTATACATGGACTCAGTGAACAAAGGCGATTCAGTGATGTCTATCACACCATGTGCTTCCTTCGGGGCATTTCTCACATCTCGGGAAGCTTAGGCCACGGCCTCCCTAGCTTGAGGCAGATCGACCTCGCTTCTCTTTGGTTCGGAGGCCCCTTTCCCTTCAAGCTATGATGACACTTAGGCTATCAGATCGAAGGCTTCTCCTTCTTCTTCGGACTCGTTCCTTAGCTGATAGAGTGAGTCCGAGGATGGTGCTCGGGCGCTGGTACTTTCTTTAGACTTGCGCACCAGCTTTCTTCTTGTTTTCTTCTTCTCCAAGATCGGAGAACCCAGAGCCCTCTTTTTTTTCTTCTCTTCGGCCTGTTTCGGGACAAGGGATTTGGTAGGTAAGTCCTCGCTATCGGCTGGAGGCCTCTGTTCGGCATCCTTATATAAACCTGCGAAGAGAAGTAAAAGGAGTAAGGGCTTAATGATAGAAGAGGCGTCTAAACGTTACCTACTCAGGAAAGAAGTCTCAAAATGGGAACGGGCCTCCCAACGGCCATTCGAGAGCTTGCGCCATGAGCTCTCGGAGTAGCGCATTTATGTCACGATACCCTCGACCCACTCCTTGAGTCGAGGGACATCATTCGGGACCCGGACGACAGCTGCACCATCATAGAGCACCAATAAGAAAGAAGGGCAAAAGTATAAAATTGACTTTCGAAAGCGAAGTTATACTTACGAGATGTGTTCCACTTCTTGGGAAACGGCATGCGCTCAGCTGGGATCAAGTCCGAAGTCCTCGCTCGGACAAAGCGACCTTGCCAGCCCCGATCCCGATCTTCATCAATACTCAAGAACGGAGCCTTGCTGGCCCCGCGCACGAGCTTTATCAGCCCCCCTCCCCCCGGAAGATTCGGGGAATATATAAGCGTAGAAGATAGTTGATAGTGAACGAGCAGCCATCGATTCTGCTCACGAAAAACAGGAGGAGGATCACGATACTCCAGAGTGAAGGATGAATCTGGTCGAGGCATACCTTGTACCTCTTGCAGAATTCAACAATGACTAGGTCCATCGGGCCCAATGTAAAGGGTTAAGTATAGACACTTTAGTATCCCTCGACATGGGTGGTGATGGCTTCATCGGGGTCAGGAACCACCACGTGCTTGTCAACCTAATTGCAATCCTTTTTGACCGTAGAGAGGACTTCTTCAGTGATCGAGCATATGTATCTCGAGACCTCCTCACACCGACCTTGAACGGAGGAAGGTTTTTCAACCTTAAACTCGGCGGTTACCGAGCATCCTCCAGGGACGAACATTTTCAAAGGGGGTTCCGGTACTGGTTCATCGACGGCAGTACGCGAAATAGTTCCTTCAGCCTCAGTAACCGGCCGCGAAGTAGAAGGGTTTTCTTTTTGGGGAACAATTTTTGAAGTCTTTTCCATTTCTTTAAAAATAGAGAAAGAAAGGAAGATGAAGGAGTGCACTTATTGGCTTGATATGGAAATGAATAAGAGTTCTTGCAACGGATCTCAAATAACCAAAGTATAGCTGCTAGAAAATACTGAAATTTCGAAGGTACGAGGGTAGAAGGTTTGAATGTAAAGTTGGAATGAACAAGGAAAGAGGTATTTATACTATTTTAGTGGCAGTTCACATCCAGGAATGGCCGAGCGGTGGCTGACAGGCATTTAATGCCATTAAGACTGACTAGACGTTCCATTTGTTTTGTCGTTTCTGTCACAGGGTATCGAAGTAAGAATCGGAAGCTCATGTCGTTTCTCGTTTTCTACTCTCTGAAAAACGAGGGGACTATCTGTATACGATCAAAATCGAGCTCACCTACGACATGACAGGTCAGACCCGAAATGTGGTAATAAAGGACTAAAGATCGACCCCAAGTCCTACAGGGCTAGGGCCCGGAGGCAGAATGTGTGCCTTCGAGAATATCGAGATCGTGATCCCGGAATCCGTCCTAGCCTCGAAAGATCTCGAAGGAACATTGTTAGCGTAGTCAACAGAAGATCGAAATATCCATGACCGGTCGGATATTACGGCAGGAATCTCGGCACGTATCAATAAGGAACCGGCAATCAGCAAACCAAGAGATTTTTTACCTTTTATAGAATTGTACCTAAAGTAGGGCTCCTTTACTGTATAAAGGGGACTGATAATTTATTTAGCACATTATAGCACGCATTCTAAAGCAATACATTACTAGTTTTCTCGTTAAGCTCTTGTTCTTCTATATCTTGATACCGATCGAAGTGTATCCGACTCGAGGGTGACTGTCCTCCCAAGACTGAAATTGTCCAATTCATGTGGTTTGAATTTACTTTATCATTATTTATTTCAAATGCAGCTTAATTTATCACTTTGTGTTAAATTAATCCGCATATTCTTAAAATCACTTACAAATTCAATTGTTATCCCATTTTTAGGGTAAACACAACTTTATCAATACTTTTGGACCTATTTTCATTTAAACTTAAGTTCATGCTGATTTGAGTCTCAACTTAAATACCACTTCGATCTTCTGTATGTTAGGAATGTGGAGATATCATTTCCAGATTTTTTTCAACAAGAAGCTTTCTCTTGAAAGAGTGAGAAAAAAGAGTTGACTTGTAAGTTGTCTCCTCTCATTTTGATGCGGGATAATAGTCATGGTACTATCATTCTCTGTCCCAAAAAGAATATTAAGTCAGCTTTTAAGTACCAATCTATCTAACTTTTTATGTGAATTCAGACTAGATTACTTTTCATTCACAGTCGTTGTAGTAACATAATTCAAGGTTTATTGCAAGTCGTTGTACTAACATAATGAAGCAGAGCGTTGAGATAACAGAATCCCACTTGTAAATGAACAGAAATGTAAGGTAACAAGAGTTTATTGCTTCAAGGACCTCTTTCGGATTGTAAGTGTTTAATATACAAATTGGCTCACATGGGAACCAACGTCTGCTGGAATTTTACATACATAAGCATGAGAATCATGTACTTGAAAGCAAGCCATCGCTGGATTTCTTCGCCTTTCACCTTTATGAAGTTGGATATCAGGTGCCTGTTACACGAGCAACACAAAAAAGTGAAAAGAAAACAAATGAACCGCAACTGAATATGAAGAGCAAGAAAAGAACCACATTCAATACGTATAGAAAGGAGTAAATCTGAATCGTGACAAGCACAGCAACAAGATTCAACATTTTTAACCATGTTACAACAAAATGGCCCAATTATACATCAGTTGTTCAAGTTCTGAACAGCTTATAAGCTGCACTTTGTTTCACACGTATTCCTGAAGAGTCCGGAACTTCATAACCAATTCTGTTATCTAGTCGTCTATCTGTTGTAAATTCTGGATGGAAGTGTCATAAGGACAGCCCGATGCACTAAACTTCCGCTATGCGCGGGGTTAGGGGAAGGGCTGGACCACATAGGTCTATTGTATGCAGTCTTACTCTGCATTTTTGCAAGAGGTTGTTTCCACGGCTCGAACCTGTGATCTTTTGGTCATATGGCAACAACTTTACCAGTTACGCCAAGGTTTCCCTTTAGAATTTATTCTGATTAATTGTTTGGTATCTTTACGTTTAACATCTTTCTACAAAAATCAATATGAGTTGCATATATCTGTATATGTTATCTTTTTCTTTGAAAAGAAAAGGAGAACAAACATTCCGTAAGCAGAAAGGGAAAATTATCACTTGAGAAGTATTTCCCTAAAAAGATGTAGCATTCAACAGTTTTCCTGTTTCTGACTGCAATAGAATTTTATCCATACATGCAGTAACAGAAATCTGATGCAAACTACTTCTCAAGCAAAACCAACTTGAACAAGTTTGAGATCCAAATTATTATGCTAATAAAATCAATCTCTAAGCATTGAAAATGATCGTTATGCTTTCACATCATAGTCTATCTGATATGAAGTACCATAATATATTTTTATAAGCTTCAGTTGCTATATGGCTCATCACAACCAAAGGACACAGTTCATGACTAAACAAAGTATCCCTAAATGACGTACCTTGTGTATGTACTCCTAGTTTTTGTACTTCATTGTTTCTTTTTCAAACCCAATCGTGGGGAATTGCTTCGCATACTCCTCCACATCATGACGGAGTTTTGCAATTTCAGATTTGATTGGAGCACTGGATTGTAGTGTTGCTACAAAGTCTTTCAACTTTGTCCCTGATACAATTGGATGATATTAAAGTGACTGTGAAAGAGTTCGTATTTAAAAACAAAAAGTCAAATGAAGAAAGCATTTGAGGTACCAAACTCTAAGTCTCTTCCTGTAAAGAACTAAAAGAGTGATAATAAAAGGAAACGGCAAATACTTTGGAACTCATGCATACCTAACAAATCAGATGGACATCTATAGACAAGGTATTGTTTTATGAGATTTAAGTTATACGGCGTTAAGAACTTTTACACTATCAGTAAAAATTAAATGGATAAACTTTATTTTCCAGGTTACCATATCAAACTTAATATGGAGAGTTCAGTTGTGGGCTCAATTTAACTACACCGTCAGTGCATAGAACATAAACGTGTTATAACCAATACTCATTACTAGTTGGAATCTTACATACCTTGAGTTTCAGCCTTTACTTTCACTGCTAGCTTCACGGCAGAATCAAAGAATTCAGCTACTTTCACAAAATCTTCCTCAACAAATCCCCGAGAAGTGAGTGCAGGAGTTCCTAATTTACAACAGCTTTATCAAGTTTGTGTACAAGAAACAATAACTAAATGGAAGAAAATATCATAGAGAGAGGTGTCTTACCCATCCTGATGCCACCGGGCACCATGGCAGATACATCTCCAGGAACAGTGTTCTTGTTGGCTGCAATATGTACAGCTTCCAAGATTTTCTCAACCCTGGAACCATCAATACCCTGTAAAAGGACAAGGCTAAATATTTGTGGTGTACTATTTCTCTCGCGATAATACATAACAGATGCCACTACATAACATGCAGCAAGCTCATTCACTAATGCCTCATATGATCTTTCTAAGAGCTCATTGCAATAATTGTATTGCTTAAAGGGCAGCCCAGTGCACTAAGCTCCTGCTATGCGCGGGGCCCGGGGAAGGGCGGACCACAAGGGTCTATTGTAGCAGCCTTACCCTGCACTTTTGCAAGAGGCTGTTTCCACGGCTCGAATCCGTGACCTCCTGGTCACATAGTAGCAACTTTACCAGTTATTGTATTGCTTATTTTGCTAATTCATCAAAAGCATTTGTAAAATTTACTAGTTCTCACCGTAAACTCACAAACGAAGGTTTCTCCCTTGTCCTAAAAGTTCATACTTTACCTTGTTTTTCAGGTTCACCAAAACCAAGTGATTCTCGGTTCCTCCGGAGACAAGTTCATAACCATTCTCCATTAAAGCCTGCAAGGTTGAAAAATATGCAGCAGCAATGAAGAAATCAATATTGTTGAGATAATGACTCAACCATAAGTTATGGATTACTGAAAATAAACTACAGATTTCACTAATATGCTCCTATCAGGAACTGCATATCTCACTGACTCTTACCTGGGCAAATTTTGAGCAGTTGCTGAGGACTTGCTCTTGGTAAGCTCTGTATTCTGGAGTGATTGCCTGCATTTAGTAGGATTAGAAGCATAACGAGAAATAGTACCATCACAACAGTTTCCATTTACCTAAGAAATACTAAAGAGAAAAATGGAAAGCATTTTGAGTTACTGAAGCTATTTCAGAAAGTGTTGAGGCCAATAAGGAGTAAGAAGAATTTCCATTGGCTAGAGATCGTTCTTCCAAAACCTCTCAGAACACTTTGAATACAGTACTACATAAATGACATTCATGCATGTTTTAAAACCTTTTCCAGCTTTAGTTTGCAGTCCTCGACTAGCTGCTCTATGTAATCCATAAGTTTTACACACTCAGAGAAAAAAATTGAGATTTAATAAGACATCAAAAGTGCTATCTGCAGGTGTTTATAGTAAAATTCCGGGGCAATAAGTATATTCTGTTTGTTTCACAAAATTGTTTCCTGAACTAAGTTCAAAACCCTTCAGTTCTTAAATCGCAAAAAGCTTATTTCATCAGCTAGGACACAGGGATATTTCATTCAGGAATATCCCTAAATGACGAGTAAGAACTTAGCCAGTGGCTATACAATTAAAAAAGCATAAAAAATACTATTTTAAGGATATCAAACCTGTTTCAAGGCAACTGCCAAGCCAGTAATGGTGTGATTGTGAGGACCCCCTTGAAGTCCAGGAAAGACTGCCTGATTGATTTTGTCTTCATAGTCGTACAAAACCTTCAGAATTAACATAATATAATTAGGCTATTAGTTTCAACACTAGCTAGTACGCGATATGTGTCTCAGATTTAGCCAGCAACTGGATTAGAGTCCTAAAAAGCTGGTTAAATATTAAGAAATGCGATAGTGAGGTGACAGTTAAGACTAACCTCCTTGCCTTGCTTGTTAACCTCTTTAACACCCTTCCTGAAGAAAATCATAGCACCACGAGGCCCACGAAGGGACTTGTGGGTTGTGGTAGTGACAACATCAGCATAATCAAATGGTGAGGGAATGACTCCAGCTGCAACCAATCCACTAATGTGTGCCATATCTGCTAACAAAATAGCTTTCTGTTTGTCGCAGACCTGAAAGATATGCAAAAAGGCACAAGTCAAATGCCTACTCTAAAATTTATGAAGCTGATATAGACAACTAAAGTAAATATTGCACAATGGTGAAGTAAATTTTACCTTGCGGATTCGTTCATAGTCGTAAAGACGTGCGTAGGCACTAGCACCAGCAACAATTAATTTTGGCCTAAAGAGTGTGGCACTTTTCTCAAGCTGCATAGAAAAATTAAAAGTCACAAAATGTTCAAAAAGAACAGGTACCCGTTAATAAGAATCTAACATCCCAAGCACGAAGTAAAGTAGATCAGTCTTCAATAGTACTTATCATCTGAATAAGCATATAATTTCTTTTATACTTGCTAACATAACCAGATGAAAAATCAGTTATAAGAAGTAAAAGAAACTTCAAAATAATCTGAAAATTGTAATAATGGAGGCAATGCCAGCTCCAACATATTGTCTCATACTAATGAACAGTTATCTGGACATCTTTACACTTAATCAATGATGGACCTTCTGTCATCACATTACATTAGTATTACTTTTCATCATGTTATAAAATGCTTTGTGCCTCAGCATGACTATTGCTTCGAAAGATAAGGAACTCTTAAAAAGAAGCTGGATTTACAATGTTGAATATGATTACACAAGTGCACCATTTAAAAGGAGAGGGTAAAGGGTAGGAGTCAAATGAAAAGAACTATAATAAGAAAGAAGAGACTACCTGGTCATAGTCAATATAGCCAGTGCTCTCATTGAGTCTGTATGGCATTGTCTCAAAGAATATAGAGACTGCAGATATCTTCTTCGTATCAGTCTGTGATAATCAAAACATAACATAAGACAACCCCTTTATAATGTAATCAAATTGAAACCATACAATAATTGCACTAGAAAGAAGAAATCAAGTTTTGACAAGAAATAAACCGACTCCACCTCGAGCTATGTACAGCATGTATGAACATAACAGGTACATGCACTCATATATGCATCAATTGACATGCATCGAACTTCATTTAATTCAATTTTTACCGGTATTAACTTCCAGATTTAAGATCATGCATGACCTTAAAGCAGAAAAGTTCGGTCTTTTTAAGTGGCAAAGCATCACTAATGAATTAACTAACAAAGATCAATGCAATGTATGAACCAACCTAATAAAAATTGCATACACAGATATATAAGATTGTTTAACAGCATTTCAGTTTAAACTGTCCCTTACTCAATATCAGATGAAATTTGTGGTGTTGGCCTAAATCCTAGAGAAATTCTTCATTCGCAAGAATGATAAAGCAGAAGATACAAGTAATATAACAAATGCACCTCATAGAAGCCCAGATAACAGCAAATTCCCATTACCAAGGACCCAGGAAGGAGTACAGTATTTACACCACAAACCACTTGCACAAGCTTCTTAACTGCTTGCACTTTTTTTAAGCAAAGTTACTGGTTCTCGATAACCAGAATACCAGTCATTTAGAACGAGAAACAACAAAATATAAAAGCACCTGATATCCATGAGAAAGATGTCCACCATGAGGAAGATCAAGAGCCATGATCCGTTCATGAGGTTTTAATAATGCAGTGTAAACATGAAAATTAGCAGGTGATCCTGATAGAGGCTGCACATTCACTGCAATAATAAAGGTTAATTAAGGAAGAGTATTTTTATTACCAGCAGTATTTAGGTGATGAAATACGCCCCAAAATGAACGAAATCTATTACCTCCCCACTTTGCAGGATCCAATCTGAATGCTTCCAACGCACGTTTCTGGCATAAAGTTTCTGCCATGTCTATGTACCTGGACAGCCACTCATTCTCTCATAACAGGAAAAGAATATCTGAAGCTGATGTATAACATGAAAATACAGGTTAATTACAAAAGAATTAGGAGAATGAAAATTAGCAAACATTCTGCGTACTCATTTCCTCCATAGTATCTGGCACCAGGATATCCTTCACTATACTTGTTAGTCATGACTGATCCAACTGCTTGCATCACCGAAAGGGAAGTGAAATTTTCTGAAGGAATGAGTTCGAGCCCCTAAAGAAAGCATTTTGAACTCTGGTAAGGAATTTAACTTCCATATCGAACTGATTCTATGCATCTTAAACAAAAGAAAGACAATTACCACAAATGGGAACTATATGTGATAAGAAGAGTAAAAGGAATGAGACATAATTATTCTTAACTTTTTTTTTTTTTTTTTCTGATAAAGAATTCTTAACAGGAGATTGATAAGTTAATTAATTTCAGCATTGGAACTCCCCACAAAGTAATCTGAAAGGCATTTGCACCTAGACCAGGGTTCAAATCTCAGTTGAAACAGAAACACTAGGGGTTTTTTTCCCATCTGCCTAAGCCTTGGTGGACAGAGTTACTCAATAGTCGTGCTGGTGGGAGTTAGCAAGTATTCCTGAAATAGTTGAGATGCACGAACTCCAACCCAAACACCATTGTTATAATAAAAAGTTATCTGAAAGGCATTTCATATAGACTTGTTTATCTTCAATATGATGAAACCGAAACATCATTTTTGGCACGGCTTCACAAATATTGTGTACTTGTTAAGTTTCCTAATTTGCTACAATCTGACATTAGTTTTTCCTTCCTTCCTTCCTTCCTTCTTTTCAGGGGAGATTGGGGGTGCAGTGCTCCAATATAAGACGAAGCTCTAAGACCGATCACGTGAAGTTATCAAATTATATCGATACAGGTAATTGAACAAAATTTCAGGGAGCAAGAGATGGACAAAAAAAGAAAAAGAAGAAGATAGAACCTTCCATTGGCGAGCTTTCTCAAGCTCAATAATGTCAGCAATCTCAGGATCAACAACCTCCAGCGGGGCATTCAGTTGCTTTGGCCACTGAAAATATTAAGGCTTTCAAGTCAGAAATCAAAAGGGACGAGTACAAGTTCAAATAACACACTAATTCAAATTCACCACGAGCTTACGGTGACTCCAGATTTTTCCTTGTCGTAGACAGCTTCATTTGGCAAAGATGACTGTAACAACAAAAACGACACGAATTAATTCAACAAGGCAACAACAAACTGATCAAAGTTAAGAGAAATTAACTTAAGGAAAAAACTAATACTACTACTGAACAAAGACGAACCATGTAATAGAGAGAGCCACCATTGTAGAGACGCTTAACGGGTTTGTCAACTGTAGAGGAAAGCCTCCGAAGAGCTATAGCCATTGCCATTGCAGCTGTCCTCCGTCTGCACACACACACACACTCAAAAAGTTGTGAATGTTTTTGTCTGGAGAGGGAGATGGTGTTTGGGTGGTGGGAGAATTTTGGATAAATATTCTGGTCATTGTGGCGCCAGCTTACTCATATTTCATATCCCTTTCTTTTTTACAGATGTTATTAAAGTTAACCAACGATGAAAGTTGAGACCTCAGGTCTGAAGTTTCAACTTCACTCCTTCGAGTATGAAGTTGGGAATTGACCAAGTATAACTTCGGACTTCAAGCAATTTTGGTTCAATGTGCTAGAAACAACCTATTTTTGCAATAAGTACTAGAGTAGCCTATTATAGTCATATAGTCCCCATGTTATAGGACTTTTGAACTGCAACATCTTTTTGATTGATTCCTCTCGAGCGGAGGATATTCCGGAAACAGTCTTTCTATCTTTTTAGAATAGAGGTAAAGTCTGCATACACATTAATTTCTTCAAATTCCACTTGTGAGATTTTAGTGAATTGTTGTTGTTGTTATTGACTTATTGTAACATTCTTTTGACGGATATCAAACTAAAAGTAAAATTGATTATTTTATTATAGATAATTTAATTTTGTTATATGATGAATACACAAATGAAAAAGACGTATGATCAAATACTAACATTTGATGTTATTGACTCGGTCTTCAAATTATCCACTCAAGAAGCCATTCCTCGAGTCCACATTCTGATGTACAAAGTGCAACCAAAGGAATCCAATGACTAATTAAAATAAAAAACTACACACATCATTTTGATTTTCCTGGTTTTTGTTGGTATGCAAAAGGCCAGAAATTAGAAATGTTTGCTTGTTCTTTGAATTTGGTTACCATGGTAAAGAATATGGTTAGCGACGACAAGACTAGCTTGCGGTGGGTATGGGCTGACATATCTCCAAGTTCACATGATTTAAATAGTCTCTAAGACACTAACCCTTTGTCTCCTTAATTTTGTTTCTTTTTTCATTTCTTTTGGCTTTTCATATGTTTTATTTTTTTCACTTAATTAATGGGAAAAATAACTGGAAGTCTGGATTGTAGAGCCACTAAGATGATTGTTGTTTTAAGTTTTGCCAAAATAGAGATTCCATAGTTTTGTTAAAAGTGATTGTTTGATTCTGGTTTTGCAAAGTAGGTAATCTGTTGAGAACTAAATTTATTTATTTTTTTGAAATTTTCAAGCTTAGCTTTTAAATGTTGCGAAAACTCAAAAACTCTTTTTTTTGGGGGTAGAAACTCAAAAAAATAAGAATAAATAAATAAGATATAAGATTCAAATTCGTAACACTGCATTTCATGTCGTGACCTCTTGCTTCATAGAAGTAAGCAAAAGACCATTGACAAGTAGAACCAATTACCATATTGACAGTTACAACACGATTTTATCAAATACTCCTAGCACTTAATTAATCAGTTGCGCTGAATCCCAAACTATTTGGGTCAAAATTTGAGTTATTTGTATGTTTGTCCTATTCAAAGAAATGTAATTAAATTCATTTAGAAGAAAATGTATACTCCTACTATAATATAGAAAAGTTCAGATTAATTTCGAAAAGTGTAATTTTTGTTAAATAATCCAAAAAAGCAAAAACCCGCTAAATTATAATCCCTCTCGTGAGTTCCAATAAATTAGCCCTTCGTTAGCGAACCCACTTTAAAGTTATGTATCTCCTTAAGCAGCTTCTATTGCTAACTACTTAGGGTCGTTTGATACGAACATAAGTAATGTAGGAATTTAGTAATGCAGGGATTGTAGTGCTGAGATTATTTTTTATCAAGTGTTTGGTTCATTGTATTAAAAATTAGCTATGCAATGTATAATCTAAGCTTGTGTTTGGTTTAAAACTGTACAAAATCTTCTTTACAATTATACCCTTGAATATTCTTCTTTCTGTATATAAAGAAATTTAGGAAAAGGGTTTGAGGGGCGGTTTAGTAATTTTAGGGTCTTATCCAGGTATAGTTAATACAGGGGTTAGTAATCCCTTGGTTTCCTTGGTATTAGCTAAGCCCTCCTATGAGGTATAAGTAATCCATGTATTAGGTATGCATAAATTGAATTGACCAACCAAAAGTTGTATTGGACGGATTAAATTTTTATACAGGGATTATTTTACTTAGTACAGCCTACCAAACGACGCCTTAATGGTTAATTTGCATAGGCGGCTCTTGAATTGAATTAATGTTATCTTTGTATAGGCCAAACTTTGCCATGAGGATATTTAGTGTAATATGGAGGAAAGAGTCGATCAAGATAGACCAGGATGCCGTAAAGTCATTGGCCGAGGTGTCAGCCATGAGCCGCAGTCGCGATGTCGACGAAAGCCGATGAGAGCCGTAATCGAAGTATCGACAAGGGTCGAGGTCAAGGTTGAATATCGATGACAGGAGCTGTAACGGCTAGTTTGTCAGGGTAGGATATTAAAAGGGAATATTCTAGTGGATATTCTCTGTACTTATACTACTAGGATTTCTTAGGAAAATCTCTCATATATAAAGAAAGAAGAGATAATTATAGGAGCATGCAATATTCATTTGATAAGAATACTTTTCAGTAGAAGATTCTCTCACACATATAAAAATATAAAGATTGCCTTTTGACAAAGATTCTTGTTCGCATTATTCCACATCTTTCTACCAGATCCTAGGATTGTTCAAACAAATCTTGGATCTTTCTGTCACTCATCATTGTTGGGGGAAATATTCGTCAATTCAATTATTGGGTGAATCATTCTCCTTGTTTACTTGAATGTCATTTATTGTTATTTATTATCAGTTACACCTCCATTATTGCTCATACTTTAAGAATACTTTGCACTTGTTGTCATCAATCATTTGCGGGATCTGTCCCCACCTTCCGCACGTTTTTAAGTTACATCTAGAGTTATTATCCTTAACTAGATTTAACCCATCATTATATAAATTTAATAGTTTAACCGAAAGTTACTCTTTTTGGTCAAACAATTTGGCGTCGTCTGTGGGGATATTCTAGCTAAGTCTTTTAGTTTCTTCTAGATCTACAATCGATATTGGTTACTAACGTTAAAAAAAAAAGAACCTTTTTCTCTCTGCATGCATAGATCTAATATGGCAGGTAACAGAGAAGAAAGAACGGGAATAATGAGTGACCTCCCAACCAACCTCATGAACATCATCCACGATAGCTCTGAAATTGTGGACGAGGATACAACGCCCAATGCCTCTCCTAGGCGAGGTGGATCACCCCTCCCCACCGCAGCATCACAAAATCTCTTGGTAAGACAGCTTCCACATCCGTGGGAGAGGAGGCACCGACAGCGATAAAGAAGTTCCTTAAGGCCTGGCTAACTGATACACTGACCAGCGTCCTCCATAAGCCCGTCCAGGACGCGCCCGCAATAAACGCGAGAACTTGTGCTACACCCCCAGTGGACGAGCAACATGATCAACCTCCTCCTCCTTCACCACAACAGGTATCACTCACAATGTTGTTAACAATGTAGGCGACGATGCTCTCACGGCCAAGTCACAAGGACTCACGTCCATTCTGAAAAGGATGGAAGAAATAGAAAACGAGAACAAGGCACTTCGGGACCAAATGAGAGAACACAAAGAAAGGATCGACAAAATACCGGGCGCTCCAAAGTTATTGCCGAAGAGGGATGCCGGTCGGTTCGTCGAGCAGCCGTACAGTGATAGCGCTGCCCCACATGCCATACCAAAGACCTTTAAAATGCCGCTTTATCTAAAAATATACGATGGCACAACTGACCCCGAGGATCATCTGACCCATTACGTCACCACGTGAAAGGCAATGACCTCACCAAGGAACAAGTATCCTCCATTCTGCTAAAGAAATTCGGCGAAAGCCTCAGGGGAGGTGCACTAACCTGGTATTCGCAACTACGTGCTCGTTCCATCGAAACATTTGAGGAAATGGACGATAAGTTCGTGACGGCCTATGCCAGGGCCAAAAAGGCCGAGGCAAGATTAAATGACATATTTTCTATCAAACGGTCTCCGGAAGAGAGGCTGGGGGACTTCCTCGCCCGTTTTAACCGAGTAAGAATGACCTTGCCCAATGTATCTGAAGGAATGGCGGTAGCTGTTTTTCAAAACGGACTAAGTAAAAATGGTTCTAGGGCGACAAGAAAATTATTAAGTCGGCTTATGAAGTATCCCCCAACAACTTGGGATGAAATACATAATGCATATTATGGCGAAGTTCGAGCAGACGAAGATGACCTCAATGGGTCGACCCATCGACTAACCTTGGTACAAACAGAACCCAGAAAGGATCGGAGAAATGATATCAGAAGAGACATGGCCGTGACCTCATGACCAAACCGGAAACGACATCTCCTATATGTCAGAACTCCCGATGCGTCCTCATCTCATAAAGAAGGCCCATCCAGATCAAGAACAAGGACTCTGCGGAATGATAGAGGTACATGCCCCTTTTACTATCCGCTCAATTTCTGCGTGTCACCTACAGAGATCGTTTACGCCTTGGAGAAGCTCGGACCAAAGGTGAAGTGGCCACGAAATATGAGATCAGACCCGAATGCCAGAAAATCAGATGCCCTATGCGAGTTCCATCAAGATCGAGGAAACAAAACCGAAGATTGCATTGCCCTAAGACAGGAAGTTGTAGACATGCTGCAATAGGGACACCTCAAAGAATTGCTGAGCGATCAGGGAAGGACCAAATTTGCCAGAGGACGTGAACAACATCAAGGGCCCACATGATCATCGGTGACGGGGACGACGCTGCCATCAATAACGTGAAGTTCACCACAACCCACAAGCTCAAGCGATCAAACACCCACTAACGGTATGAAGAAAGTATCATCTTCGATAAGTCGGATACCAACGGTTTGGCTTTCCCTCACTATGACGCTCTCGTTATTACTTAACAAATTTTAAATACTAACGTAAGAATGATTATGGTAGACGATGGAGCGGCGCGTGTATTATCCATCCTCGAGTACTTGCACAAATGAAAATAGAGGACAAGATAGTGCCACGCTGTATCACATTAATAGGCTTTAACAATGCAGTTGAGCGAACATCTGGCAAGATCACACTCCCCGTCCAGGCGGGAGGCGTCACTCTGGAGACCACATTCCACTGCATGGATCAGGACACGACATATAACGCCATAATAGGGCGACCATGGATGCACACCATGAGAGCTAACCCCTCCAGCTTTTACCAAGCCATCAAATTCCCAACTCCATGGGGCATATTCAGTATGCGAGGGGAGCAACGTACATCACAGGAATGCTACCGCATCGCCCTAGACTGCACAACCACCCAACAATCATAGGATAAAGAAAAATAGGCATATCAATCAACATGGTCGAGGTCAGTATGCAATGACAGCGAAGACGTCATCAGAAACCCCGATATGGTCGAGGCCTCAAGATCGACCATAGAGGACCTCGACCCCGTTCAATTAGACAGCAATGACCACAACAAGAAAGTTACATCGGCTGCAAACTTCAGGAATCAGGTAACTTTCGTGAATTTTTAACTGCTAACACGGACTTGTTCGCTTTTAGCCATGCAGATATGCCAGGAATCCCAAAGGAGATCACCACGCACAAATTGAACGTCGATCCACTCTACCCCACGGTGAGGCAGGTTAGGCATAAGTTCAATTCCGCAATTAATGACGCAGTGCGCGAAGAAGTGAAAAAATTATTGGAAAATGGATCCGTCAGAGAGTCGAAGTACCCTTAATGGGTCGCCAACGTAGTCATGGTGAAAAAGAAGAATGGCAAGTGGCAGATGTGCGTAGATTTCACTGACCTGAACAAAGCTTGCCCCAAGGATTCATTTTCATTACCTCATATCGACCAACTCATCGACGCAACGGCCGGACACAAGCTACTAAGTTTCTTGGATGCCTACTCGGGCTATAATCAGATCCTCATGGAGGAGGAGGACCAAGAAAAGACCACCTTCATCACCCACCAAGAGACGTACAGCTACAGGGTCATGCCTTTCGGACTGAAAAATGCTGGGGAAACTTACCAAAGGTTGGTGACTAAGATGTAAAAGAACAACTCAAAAAAATGATGGAGGTTTACATCGACGACATGCTGGTCAAACCCAAAAGGAAAGAAGATCACATCGACTACCTGAGAGAAGCCTTCGGCATACTCAGGCAATATGACATGAAACTGAACCCCAAAAATGTGCATTCAACGTGGCCTCAGGAAAATTCTTGAGTTTCCTAGTGTCGCAGTGAGGTATCGAGGTCAATCCCGACCAAATCAAGGCCACCAAAGGGATACCAGAGCACCTGACCACCAAAAAGCAGGTCTAGAGGTTGACTAGTCATATCGCCACCCTTTCGAGGTTTATCTCACAATCCTCTGACAGGTGCCATAAGTTTTTCGGCGTGCTAAAAAAGGAGAACGGTCTCCAATGGACCCCTGAGTGTGTCCAAGCCCTGAAGGAGTTAAAAGTGTACCTGACCTCGCCACCATTGCTCTCAAAATCAGAACCGGGATAACCCCTCCTCCTCTACTTCGCCGTGTTCAAAGTAGCTGTGAGTGCATTCCTGGTCCAAGAAAATAAAAGTACGCAATCCCCCATCTATTACATTAGCAAAATACTACTCGATGCTGAGACAAGATACCCTCATCTTAAAAACTGGCTCTAGCCTTAGTCGTAGCTTTACGAAAGCTTAGACCGTATTTCAAATGCCACCCCATCTCGGTCGTCACGACCTTTCCCTTAAGGAGCATTTTACGTAAACCAGAGCTATCGGGCAAGTTGGCCAAATGGGCCATCGAATTAAGTGAGCACGATATTACATATCGGCTGCGAACGGCGATAAAATCACAGGTCCTCGCAGACTTTATCGCGGACTTCAGTGCAAAAATAATGCCCGAAGTCGAAAAAGAAGTCGTCCACGCTTCTCCCCAAACACGAGATCTCTGGGTCCTGTACATCGATGGCGTGTCTAATGCATCAGGATCTGGGCTGGGACTCGTACTCGAAGTCCCAATACGTAAAGTGATTCGCCAGCCATAAGATGCCTGGGCATGACTAACAACGAGGCCGAGTATGAGGCCGTAATTGCAGGACTGAGACTAGCACTCAAATACAGGGCGAAGCGGCTAAGATTTTGCTGCGATTCTCAATTCGTGATCAACCAAGTCACAGGGACTTTCCAAATTAAGGAGAAAAGGTTACAAAAGTACCAGACCAAAATCTGCAAGGTGCTATCCGAGTTCGACGAATGTCAGCTCGACCAGATCCCCCGAGCATAGAACACCGAGGCAGACAACCTCGCCAAGTTAGCTAGAGCCACAAAAAACATTACAACCAGAGAAAGAAATATGGTCCACCTCCTCAACTCGTCGATAGACCAAATTGAGCTAAGAACCATAAACCTGACTTGGGATTGGCGCAACCGTATTATTACATATTTGCAGGATGGCATACTCCCCAACGAAAAAAGAGAGGCCAAAAAGCTGTGAATGCAAGCAGCCGGATACAACATCATCCACCACGACTTGTACAAAAGGACATATGGCGGCCCCCTGGCAAAATGCTTAGGCCCAAATCAGACGCGACGCGTCCTTGAAGAATTACACAAAGGCCACTGTAGAGCGCACTTCGGTAATTGAGCTCTAGTTAGATGCCTTATACGGGCAGGGTATTACTGGCCCACCATGAAGAAGGAGGCCGTGGACTTCATGAAAAAATGCGAGCAATGCCAGAAGTACGCCCCAATGATCCACCAAGCAGGCGAACACCTACACTTAGTAACTTCCCCTTGGCTGTTCATCAAATGGGGAATGTACATCGTGGGCCCCCTCCCGGCAGGACGAGGTAACGTACGATCCCTCTTGGTTTTAACAGACTATTTCTCTAAATGGGTGGAAGAAGAAGCATTCGCCCAAATACGTGAACAGGAAGTGATCACCTTCATATGGAAAAATATCATATGCCGTTTTAGTGTCCCCAAAGAAATCAGTTGCGACAACGGACCTCAATTTGCAGGAAAGAAGGTCGCCGACTTTTTTGAAAAAGGGCACATCAAAAGGATACTCTCAACGCCTTACCACCCCGTGGGCAACGGGCAAGCGGAATCCTCCAACAAGTTAATACTGAACATCATGAAGAAGAAACTCGAAGACGCCAAGGGACTGTGGCTGGAAATAATTCCAGAAGTACTCTGGGCCTACCGAACAATGCCA
Source organism: Nicotiana obtusifolia (assembly GCA_002018475.1). NCBI lineage: Eukaryota > Viridiplantae > Streptophyta > Magnoliopsida > Solanales > Solanaceae > Nicotiana > Nicotiana obtusifolia. Next base: position 117,801 of record MCJB01049241.1, read on the forward strand.
AAGACGAGCACAGGAGAAACGCCATACTCGTTAATCATGGGACTGATGCAGTAATGCCGGTAGAGGTCGGGGAGCCCAGCCTAAGATACTCCCCCGAAAGCGGACCCCAAAACTATGACAGTAGAATGTAGGAACTCGACGAAGTCGAGGAACGAAAGGATATGGCCTATGTGAGAATGGTCGCTCAGAAGCAACAAGCAGAATGCTATTATAACAAAAAGGCAAAGATCAGATCACTCAAAGTCGGGGACTACGTGCTTAAAGCCAAAACACAAGCAAGCAAAGACTCGCGGGAAGGCAAACTAGGAACAAACTGGGACGGCCCCTACAAAATCACGGCAGCAGTAAACAAAGGGTCGTTCACACTAGAAACAATGGAAGGGAAACGACTACCAAACAACTGGAATATTACACACCTCAAGCACTTCAATTTTTAAAGGATGAGGTCCCCAAAGTCACACTCTTTTCCTTCACTTGAGTTTTGTCCCAATTGGGTTTTCTTCAGGAGGTTTTTAATGAGGCGATGACGGGGATACTTCAGGATGGAAGTGCGCACAGACGAAGGCACTGGAGGGCAAGTTCATTGCTAGATCTCTCACTATTTTTCTAGTTCGACCAATGACGGGACTAGATAGACTGGGACTGGGACTGAACTGCAAGCCAGCACCCGAAAAATATGTAAATCTCTCCAAGTCTATGAACAAAGCATAAATACATGAAGTTTATTTATGCTCTCCCCAAGCACATGTTACATTCGACCTCGTTCGAATTAACACCTACTCGGCCCTCGGCCTTAACTAGATGAAGGTTACATTCGACCTCGTTCGAATTAACATCTACTCGAACCTCGGCCTTAACTAGATGAACGTTACATTCGACCTCGTTCGAATTAACACCTACTCGTCCCTCGGCCTTAACTAGATGAAGGTTACATTCGACCTCGTTCGAATTAACACCTACTCAGCTCTGGGCCTCAACTAAACAAAGGTTATATTCGACCCCGTTCGAACGAATACCTAATCGACCCTCGGCCATAAATAAACATGCGATGTGTTTGACCTCGTTCGAACCAACACCTACTGGCCCTCGTCCATAATCAAAACTAGGCTTTGTTTCCACCCCGTTCAACCTACTCGAACAAAGTTATGACTGAGACAACCAAGCAACAAAATTAAAAAAAGCATACAAACCCGAACAGAAGAAAAATGATCAGGTCCGAATAACAGAACTAACATTTCATACTAAGAATATTCTTTACAAAGGCTCGAATATAAGCCTACAAAAAATACACACAAGTATGCATCTGCGATTAAATAAGAAAGAAGGAAAAGCAACTAAACGCCGCCTGGAACAGCAGCACCACCAGCTTGATCGCCCATGCCATCTCCGTCTACCTCTTCGCCATTGCCAGCGGGAAAATCAACCTCGTACCAGACATCCTATTTTATTCGATCCTCGCCCGCATCCTCCTCGTCATCACCGGCCTCCGGTGTAGCGGGATCATAACCACAAGAAAATCAAGCTTTACATGCCTTAGCACGAGCATCCTTGAAGTCGGCTTCTGAAACAGCTCCCACCCCCATCAGATCCCTAAATATATCCAGCTGGGCCTCGGCGTGAATCCATTTCTCGTACAAATCCCGCAGAACATCAGGAAAAGCAGAAGTACGGGAAGAGTACAGCTGAGCCAATAACTGTGCCTTCTCGGCCTCGAGAGCAGCAACCCGATCACAAAGGCCTGAAGACTCCTTTTCCAGCTCCCCTATCCGCTCATCAAGTCGCTCCTCTCTAAGCGTGGCCGTCTCCAGAGCACTCTCCCTCTCAGATCGGAGAATGCGGATCACGATCTCCAAAACGTCCGCTTTCCTCACAGCCGGTAAATGGGCCAACTCCGCCTTCTCCAAACCTACTGCCTTCTCAGCGACCTCGTCACTCAGAGCATCCGCTTTGAGTTGACACTCCTCGAGCTCGGCGTGCAATGAAACCACTTGGGCTTGAAGGTCGACACATTGGGCCTCGACCCCCCTGCTCATCTCGAGCTCTTCCTCTTTATCCCTTAATGCTCCTTCGAGAACGCTGCATTTTCCGATGACTCTTACAAACTCGTCATCCTTCTCCGTCAGTCCATCTCAGAGAGCCTGGAAGTTGCCGCTCTCACCGAACTGTCTGCAGATCTGACGATGCTTGTTATGGTATTCACGGTATTTTTGCTCCATCTTCTGAAAAATAGCCTTACGCTTTCTTCTTGTCAGGCGCTCTCAATATCCAAAATCACAGTCTGAAAGAAAAATAGAACGAAAAGTAAGAACGAAACTCTGAATACACCACACAAGAACAAAGAGGAATAAAAAACTTACCCTAGGAGCGAGGTCGGCTATGCTCCTAGATAGAGTGGCATCCTTCAAATTTTCGAGGGTTTTACCCTCCACATCATAACAAAGGGGATTAAGAGAAGGGATCACGTCCTCCGTATCGACCAGCAAATCACGATCCATAGGGATCGCAATAGTCCGCGTGATCCCCTTCAACCTCACCTCGAGTCGGGTAAATCCTTCCCCCATCATCCTCACCTCCTTGGCATCCCTGGCAGAGCCCGTCTCGTAACTTTCCTCGGCCAGGCATTTTCCTTTTAAGTCGGCCCTCAAAGAAAAATTCTCGGCCAATCGCGAGGCTGATGGCTCGTCTTGCCGCAAGTTGTCAGGGATTCTCTCCAATGGCCCTTCAAACCCCATCGCGGTCTCAGGGAGAGATGTACCCTCTTCGGCTTCAGACGATGGCGGAATCACTTGCGGAAATTCGTCATCACCTTCAAGATCTATGGTCGTCGTTTCTCGGACGACGAAACCTTCCATCACTAATCTTCTCTTGCGGGCAAGTAAGTTACCTCCACTCGGCAACGAATCTTCTTTATCATCCTCGTCTATTAGATGATGCAAAGGGGAAGTCGGAAGTCTTGCTATAGGTGTAGTCAACGACCGGGCAGACGTAGCCGCGACATAAGAAGGAACAAAAGCGGGCAATCGGGCGGGCCTGGTCGCGGTCATAACGGGAACAGAACCCAAAGAAGAATCAGCCTTCTTCTTATGAAATGAAAGAGGAGGGCCCTCGGTATATTCGAAGGTCCTCGGGCTGAAAAAGGAAAGAATAAAAGATTGTCACTTCCTACATAAAACTACAACGAGCAAGCGACCACAAGGTCAAAACAGTATAGATGAAAAGATGTATAGGTGAACTCACTGATTGCGGAAGGCGCAGGCCCGAACTTCTTGAGAAAGGCCGGCTATTCACGAACCCCCACTGTGTAAGGCAGGATCCGGCTGACCCAGTCATTAGTGTCCCCGACCAAAGGAGGGGGGGTAGTCTCGGCTTCACGAAGAAGGGATGGATTGTTAGACCACGACTAAAACAGACAAAACAAACGCTCGACTAAATAAGAGATACTTACGGGTGTAATTCCAAGTCTCAGGGAATCTGCTCGTGTTGGCCACCACGTTCTCGGTTTTGACGAAGAAGAAGTTGAGCCAGAACTGGCGATTTGCCTTATCATCCATCTTCACCACCAGGCATTTAATTCCTCGGTGGCGAAGATGCAGCATCGTCTCCCTGCAGAAACTACGGGCGAAGAGATCCATCAGGTGGAAAAGTGTGACCTCGACCCCGGCCAATTCAGCGAATTTTGTTAACATGTGGATGAGCTTGTAGATGTATGGAGAAAGTTGGACCGGGCAAACACCGTAAAAGCGACAAAATTTCTCCGCCAATAGGAAAAGAGGAAAGGAGTAGCCAATATAGAAAGGATAAGCGTAGAACGCGCAATACCCGGGGCGGTGTACTTCTACCACATCGTGCTCCACTGGGATCAAGTCGATATGGGCAGGAATCTTGAACCTCGCCCGAAACTCAGCAAGATCGATCTCTTTCATCGTTGATTCCGGGACGTCAGGGTCATCCTCGGGCATCTTCGAAAAGTCGACCCTGACGTTTTCACTATGAGGGATTATTTTCTCCACCGTAGGAAGTTCTCATCTTCAATGGCAACATAAACTCTATCATCATGAAGAGACATACGCATTGCCAACGGGATAGGGTCAAACGCCGGGCCAGAACCAGAAGGTACGTTAACCATACTTTCGAGAGAAGATGTTTTAAGTACGGATAGGTTAGAAGCAATTGGAAATCACCAAAATCAGGGGAGTGAATACGCAACAATGAAGCAAAGAGAAGACATGGATTCAATGTGAAGAATCGAGAAGAAGTCACAATGATTCGATATTAAGAGTATGCAAAACACAAATGAATGGTCTTGCATCCTTATTTATAAGAGTTCAAGCGCCAGGACCGAGAAATCAGGCCATCATTACCCAGCGCAGGTATCAAAACGGCAGGAGCACGGGAAACGATGCAATGCATCAGAAAAACGTGCCACAATGACGCATGATGTCATGACATCATTCTGAAACGATGCGACCCCCAAAGGTTGCGGCTCATGAAAGGTCATGTCGTCACCTCTTCTAAAACACCACTACTCGATTGCTCGCCCAATTTTGCCAACCACGATAAACAGAGTCCGCTCATCAAGGCCGCCTGGGATTGACCTTAATAAGCGAATGAACTAACTATATAGGCCAAAATCTGCCCTAAGGACATTTAGCGTAATATGGCATTAAAGAAAGAGTCGGTCGAGATGGACCATGATGCCGTAAAGTCATTGGCCGAGGTGTCAGCCATGAGCCGCAGTCGTGATGTCGACGGAAGCCGACGAGAGCCGTAATCGAGGTGTTGACAAGGGTCGAGGTCGAGGTTGAATATCGATAACAGGAGCTGTAACAACTAGTTTGTCAGGGTAGGATGTTAAAAGGGAATATTCTAGTGGATATTCTCTGCACTTGTACTACTAGGGTTTCTTAGGAAAATGTCTCATATATAAAGAAAGAAGAGATAATGATAGGGGCATGCAATATTCATTTGATAAGAATACCTTTCAGTAGAAGATTCTCTCTCACATATAAAAATATAAAGATTGCCTTTTGACAAAGATTCTTGTTCGCATTATTCCACATCTTTCCACCAGATCCGAGGATTGTTCAACCAAATCTTGAATTTTTTTGTCACTCATAATTGTCAGGGGAAATATGCGTCCAATCCATCCATTATTAGGTGAATCATTCTCCTTATTTACTTGAATGCCATTTATTGCTATTTATTATCAGTTACACCTCCATTATTGCTCATACTTTAAGAATACTTTGCACTTGTTGTCATCAATCATTTACGGAATCTGCCCCCACCTTCCAAACGTTTTTAAGATTTACATCTAGAGTTATTATCCTTAACTAGATTTAACCCATCATTATATAAATTTAATAGTTTAACCGAAAGTTACTCTTTTTGGTAAAACAATCTTTTCAACCAAAAATATGTAGGAAAATATTAAACCAAGAGATAGTAGTAGGTGATTAGCTGCAGAGGGCGGATGCAATGCTATAGACTCGGGTTCATTTGAACTCAGTACTTTTGACGCGATGTATAATTTTATTAAAATTCTAACAAATAATAGGTTTAAACCCAAAATTTTAATAATTAACATCAGCTCAATATTAGCAATTTTAAAGACCGAACATATAGAATTTAAAATTTGAATCGGCTCATAATCAGCTGATCAGTTGGAGGTGGTTTATTGCGTATCTTCTCTACGGGAAAAAGAACCATAAAGTTAGTTGGCTACATCACTCATCATACCCACTCTGCGGTACGATGAATTAAAGAAGCCGAATATCTGTTCTGCATGGGAATAATTTAAATGCCCACACCCACCTTCAAAGGGAAACAAAATGTGCAAATGCACTATGTAGCTCAAATTCAATAACTTCCTTACACTTTGTTAAGTTGATTTTTACTGTTACTCAAAGGCGGATCCAATATATTAATTTTATGATTTCGATTTTTAAGGTTTTTATAATTGAATTTGTATTTTTTAAATTATGAGTTTAAAATATAATAACAATAAAATAAAAATTTTAATAAATTTTTATAAATATATTACAGTCCGTATAAAAAATAATGGACGTAACTGAAATCCAGTAAACCACTGCATCCGTGTCACGACCCAATTTAGGATTGTGACCGGCGCTTAGGAGCAAGTGCTCCCAGGTAAGCCTCATCCGGAATTTTTACAGAAAATCGGACAGAGTTTCCCCTGTTTTTGGACCATCCCAAAAAAACTTTCCTGTCTCAAATTAACAACCAAACATCCTAATATTATACGGAACAGTGGACAACTTGTTAATTAACTAATACAAGTCTCCACCATAATTAAACCACCAACTAACCACTATAAATACTAATTTATCTCCAACTTTGATAAATGAGAACGATACTCAACATAAGACTATAATTACGAAAGAATACGCATGACTACAATAATGACTATGGAGCGACTCTAAGAGTTCAACGAAAAGACCATAACAATAAGTAAAATCTCTGCCCACGCGAACAAGTGCGAGGCTCACCGAGAAATATCAACCTGTGCGCTCTAATTAACGAGATCCTCGCTTGCGTCAACTGCTGTCTCTGTAAAAATAATTAGCGGGGAATGAGTCGCTAGCTCAGTGAGTAATAATACTTAACCACAACCGTTTTTATTTGGGGACAAGTCAGAAAACATGCTAGTAAAAGAGAAAATCACATAAAAATGCTCTTTCAGAAACAATAAATAATTTCTAATCTCATCACGCTTTTCTTGTAGTAAAATATAATAAACAATTCAGTAATAAGCTCGGTAACAACTGTAAAATATCAGTATTCACATTTTTGGGAGGTTTCAATGAACGGATCATGTAATCGGTATAACTGTGGACTTCTTTCCAGAAGTCATATATAACGGTAGTCCCTACTCGAGGGAAATCGGTAACGGTATGCTAGTTCTACCTTCCCACTAGCGAGGGCTATAACTGTAATCGGTAATCTGTAAATACAAGGTGCACCAGGTCTAACGAACCCGCCATAAGCTACGGGATCCTTCAATGTCTACTCCCATTTATACTTGTATCTGTAATCCATATATACTCGTAGAAACTATTTTAAAATAATATAGGACATTTCAGTTCTTATCAAATCATATAATCCCATTTCGGTAACAGTAATCACATCTCAAATAACAGTAAAACATGTCTAGTAACAGTGAGAGCATTTCAAATAATTGTAAACATCTCAAGTAAACTGTTTAGTACCATATCAAGTAAAGGACTTGTCCCCAATGCAAATTTCAAATATTCAGTAACAAGTATTATTTTCAAAATCATGTATAAACCATGCAGGTTATGAAAACAAAAGTTGCGGTAAGATTACTACTCACAGTACTCGTGTCGAAATACCAAATGCTTCACCTCGAGCAATTCGTACAACTTCCTCCAATCAATCTATAATTACATAATATCGATCTCATGTTAATTTCTTTGTTTAGGCTAATTAATAGCTAATTTAGAATATCCAACCCTTGGGTTTCATGTTTGACTTTTAATTCGTCAATTTATACTTACTCATGCTACTGGTAATTTAGAATACTCCAAACTCTATTAAATACAACCTATTCATATGATATACCCAATTAATTCACGAAAAGGTCCCATAATTTCTCTCAATTCCCTTTAACTTTATCTTTCAAATTTTTAATCCAATTCCAAAATTATATCTGCTCAGCCCTATAAGAATCATATATATAAAATTCCATTGTCTGTACTAGATTAAAAGTAACTTGAATTTTGTTGTTTCTTCCCTTAGTTAACGAAGTAATAGCTAATAGTGTTCTAAGTATTAAGTAAAGGAATCAGATTACCATGGAAAAGTTTTAGAATTTACTTACCTAGCTTGTTCCCCTTCTCTGTAAATCCCTTTGCTAGAGCAAAGTAAACCCACTTTTGATTACAAAATTCTTGTGAATCAACTCTCAAGATTACCGAAGCAGTGGCGGACAGCGACGAACAAGATTGAGAAAACAGAACTTTTTTTCTTTCTTTTCTCCTTTCTTTGCCGTTTTTTTTCCTCTTTTCTTCTTCCCTTTCCTCTTCTTTCTTTCTCTGTTTCTTTTTATGTTTTCGTTTTCCAGAAGCCAAGCTTCTTTGTCCTCTCTTCTTTTTTTTCCTTTAACCCTTTTCAATTTTTTTTGCCAAATATGTTCCTAATGGGATTTGGTCTCTGTATTTTAGTTTAACTAGGTTTACTACTTTTATTTGTTTTTATTTTGTTTAGGATTCCTTTATTTTTTCCTCTTTTTTTTTTGGACTTAAATTATTTTCTAAATGTGCAATATATCCTCACTTAAAATATTGGGGCATTACAATCCGCCTATGCTGTAACCATGTGAACTATGCAACAAAAAGAAAAAGAAACACAGCTAACATCACGGAATCATCCAATTTTTTAGTGGATAAAATCTCGGATTTGCTCAAAGTAGAATGGAGAAAAAATCAAGGTTTTGGGTCTGGTTGATTAGGAAATAGGAATAAGACCCGTAAGTATCCTTTTAAATAAGGAAAGCCAACACATAGCTTGTTACGTATTATCCTATTCTGATGGATTAACATTTTAATTTAATTGACTAAACCATGCTCTACATGAGTCATAACAGCAAGTAGTTTTATTAACTTTATAATAATACACATATATACATATCTTTTTTGTATTTTTAACCGGTGAATATAATTATTTTTGGCCAACTTACCAAATATATAACTTGCCCAATATTAAGAAGGCCCACATAAAAGTGGTACAGAAAGGATAGACATTTTTGCTATATTCCATTCTGCCCGTTACACACTTCAAATCAAAATTATAGGAGAGAGAAACAGAACAAACTTTCCAATAAAATCTCACTACAAAAACAAACACATTACCTTTGCCGATACAATACGCCCATATTTTGCATCCATGGGAGCCGATACCAATTACCGGCGACCGGCGTCTCAGAGCTTGTACGGTTGTATGTCGCCGTCTTGTATTCCGGTGCACGACGAGTACTCGCGAATGAACACGTGTCAACGGGGAGGAGGTAGCTGGAATGGGGCGAAATTATGGAGAAAGTTGTTGAAGAAGTTGGTGAATGAAAGCAAGAATGTGTACTATGGGAAGAAGACACTGAAGTTTCAGTATGATGCTGTTAGTTACTCACAGAATTTTGATGAAGGTGGACATAAAGATGATTTTCCTCGGCTTCAGCATCAAGAGTTGAGAGACTTCAGAATCAGTGTACATAAATAAGTAGATATATGCTACGTACGTACTACGTTTTATTATCGTCCTAAATTCAAGCATAGACGTAATTACTTGTTTCCAGCCTCACAATATATACCTGTGCTGATTTTTAATTTGGATTTACATTTGTTCTTAATTAGAATGTCTACTCCTTTTTTCATTTTGGATTCTCTGTCTTGAGCATGAAAGTCATTAAAACTTAACCAATAATGTGTCTTCCTCGCTTTCTAATCAATAGAAAAACTTATTGAGGTGGGAATATGGGATGAGTTAATTTTTATGAATTGTGTTCGGTGTAGAAGGTTCAAGCAAGGAATATGAATTAACTAGAGGTCTTCGATTTGAGTACTGAAAATAAAAAAAATCATGATAGAGATTGCTTCTTCTTCAATGGGCTTCACATAATGAGCTTCTTTTCCAATGATCTCTCTCTTTTCTTAATTATAGAAAACTTTATTGGGGTGGAAATATACGATGAGTTAATTTTATTGAACTGAGTTTGGTGTAGAAGGTTCGTGGAGTTAATGTGAATAAAAAAAATCCCCTCTCAATCATTAACTAAAAATCTGAGTTCGAGCTTTCGAAATAAAAAAAATCTCGATAAAGAGTGCTTCTCCTTTAATGTGTTTTAGGAGATACAAATTTAGATTAGTCGACTAGTGGGTTTCAAATACCAAACTCACAAAAAATTATCTTGTTGATGTTATACTCTTTAAATTTGCAATCACAAACCATTATAAAGAAAAAAAAAGATTTTATTGATAAACATTGCGGGTTACAACTCTGCTTATCCCTTGATTCTTCCCTCTGATTTGTTATCCGTAATTCGAGGACCTTAGCGGCATATTTCTCGAATGAAGGATGATATGCATTTTCTTGATATATTTGATGATCAGGAAGCATGTAGCAGCACTCCATTTGGATCTTGAATGTTGCTAAAACTTTGAGCAAGACATATTTGACATGATTGTATATTTGATCTGTTTGTGCATATTCCGGAAGTTTACGGGATTGCTGAGATGATCTCCATTTTCGAGGTATTCTTTAACGGAGTATGTAACCTTTTTTATAGGAGTGACCTAGGGTTGAGATAGAGTAGCCTCCAAGCTAGGGTTTTGATAGAGTAGCCACCAAACAACCCTAATAAATTTAAAGAATCGTCTTGTAGTATCTTGAATTTAGGATTTAGGTTGATGCGATAAAATTTTGATGTCTACCCTCTTCATTAATGGCAGTGAGCGGAAAGGTCAAACGGAGAGTACTTCGAGGGATTAAATCCTTCTACATTATTTGACTAGAGTTAGTAAAGTGGTTAGCTTTGTAATAGAATTATTATAAAAAGGCTTGCAATATAATTATTGTGAGTAGGTGAAGAAGTAAGAGTTTAATTCCTAAATTACAATAGATTGTAATCTAAAATTTGCCCATAATTAATCTTGATTCATGTGTTTAATAGACCTAAGATGGTCTCACGTGAATCAAGATTAATCAAATTCTTAAGTAATTAAAACTATCCGTGTCTCACGCCCAAATCAACTTACAAGTCGAATTGTGATAATGAAAGGCCGACATAACTCGGGAAAAATTCTGCATATGCATACACCACTGAATCATTGTTTTGTATTTCATTATCAATTTCTTTCATAGTATGTCAGAAAACATATAACACCACTTATTTAGGTTAATCAATTATATTTGTTGTGATCATAAACGCGTGTACATGACCACATGTGCAGTTTCTTATTCTCACCATGCAACTAGGAAAAAAAATATAGAAAGAAAAAAGACTAATACGTAAGTAGTAATAAATAAAAAAAATTCGAAAATGCAGAGCAAAAGTGCGATCTTCAGGATTTGCATGGAAAATAAATTGATTAGTTCAAGAATTTTTTTTTTAAAGTGCAGAAAATTAAACAAGGTGCAAGGACTGAGGATTTGCGTGTAAAATTTAAAATCTCATAAACTGATTCATCTAAGCTGATGACACTGAACTGAAGTTTTCATTAGATACTTTTTTAGAATTACAAGAAGTTCGTTTGCTCGTAAAGAGTAGTCGATTTATTAATCAAGTACTATATATACACACATATATATATATATATATATATATATATATATAGTATAGTGTATTGTATAATACACTATACAATACACTTAGTATATGCAATACACTTAGTATATATATACTATACTATATTATGCTATATATATATATATATATCGAATATAACTTTAATATTTATATAAATATATATATATATATATATGTATATATATATATATATAAAAGCTATATTCGATATAATTTTAGCTAATGCACTAATACTTAGTGCATAGTATAGTACAGTATATATATACTAAGTGTATTGCATATACTAAGTGTATTGTATAGTGTATTATATAATATACTATATTTTATATATATATATACACACACACACACACACACACACACACACACACATATATATAAGAACATGATGCGCTCGAAACATAGGGACGGGTTCTTTTAGGTATTGATACACTTATAACGATGAATCACCGTTATAGTATGATATATATATAACTTGATATATAATACGCTATACTATATATATATATATATACTATATATATATATATAGTATAGTGTATTATATAATACACTATACAATACACTTAGTATGTGCAATACACTTAGTATATATATACTATACTATATTATACTCTATATATATCGAATATAACTTTAATATTTATATAAATATATATATATATAT
>MCJB01049241.1:130389-218759 GCA_002018475.1 Nicotiana obtusifolia
TATATATATATATAAAAGCTATATTCGATATAATTTAGCTAATGCACTAATACTTAGTGCATAGTATAGTATATTGCATATACTAAGTGTATACTATATATATATCGAATATAGGTCAAAATAAATAAATTAATATATTAATATAGTATATGTATATATATAAAGAAATATCTATATATATATACATATAGTATATTATATATTAATTTATTTATTTATATGTATATATATATATATATATATGTATAAAAGTAAATCAATATATAATATAGTGTATATATATACAGAACAGACTAAAGCGACCAAAATAGCGACCAACGTTGGTCGCTATCGTTGGTCGCTTTTTGTAATTACAGAAACAAAATCGGGGTTTCACTCTATTTCGTCAAAATTTCCCAACTCCCTTATTTCTCTAACCCTAATCCCATTCCCCCAACCCACGCCACCACGCCGCCGCTGCTGTCCGACCACGTCGCTGCCGCTGCTGTCCGTTCCCGTCGCCGCCGCTGCTGTCCGTCCACTGTGCTGCGCCTCTCTCTCCTTCTCCACCTATAAAAAATTCAAGGTTAGAGTTATAACTTTCAATCTTTGTTATTTTTAGTGTGTGTGTTACAATATTTGATTTTTACACTAGATTGCATTAGCTATTTGAAGATAGTTATGAATATAGCATTAATTTATAGTTCTCTCGAAAATTACCCTAAAGATTAAATAGTTAAATGCTTATATTTCGAACAAATCGCATTTCTAGTTTATTGTTCAGTAGCATCATTTTTGGAACCTCATATCCAATCCTTTTTCATATTTTTTGTGTGCCACAGTATACTAACTTCCCCACATTTGGCCCATCCTTTAATTTTAAAATACAATATAATCTATTTGTAAGTAATTATCTATCATTAATAAAAAGGAAAATTGAAATGTATGTTTATGAATTGAACTTTTAAGATATGAATTAACTTTTAGTTTGAGAATTGAAATTTTAGGATATGAAATTAATTAACTAGAAAAATATTGGAATATGAATTAACTAAATTAATTTCCTCTTGTTTTATTTGTATAGATGGAACATCGTACTTGGATGTACAATAGGAATTATCCTAATCGACAGGGATTGAGGGGGGATTTTGTAGAAGGGGTGGATGACTTTATTAGACATGCAATGTCACTTCCATCATACCTAATTGAAGGAGTAATTAGGTGCCCTTGTGTTAAGTGCGACTGTATGAAATTTGAAAAACCGGATGAAGTTAAGGTTCATCTCAAGGCTCGCAAGCGGTTGTCACATTGCTTTTCCAGAGCTAGAAAGTCGAACCAGAAGCCCTCCTGGTTGCTTGATCATCTATGGGATGATCTGCAAAGGCAATGGCTAACCGCAGATTTCTTAAAGAAGAGCGATCAAGGAAAGAAAGCTCGTGCTTCTGAGAAGGGAGGCTCCCTGCACACTGGAGGTGCGATCAGCCTCGGTACAATAAAAAGGAAAATGGTACGTAATTGCTTAATTTAATTTTAATTTTAATTTTCAACATCTACTCTGTTTATTAACTAAAATTTATGAGTTTTCAGGAGAAGAAGTTGGGCCGTCCGATGAGGCAAGATGAGTTATTCAAGGAGACTCATATTGTCAAGAAGAAGAAAGATTCGGACGAAGAAAGGTGGGTCGAGGGCCGAGCCTCGACTGTACATGTAAGTTTTCAATTTTCATTAAGTACTTTGATTTACTTTTATATAACTTTTGAAATACTAATTCAATGTTATTTTTCTTATAGAGTCGCTTCACAGCTGAGGTTGAAGAATTCATACGCAGCCAGCCACCATCTTCATCGGCGACCCAATCCAACCGTCGGACGAGGATGCTGAAAGACTATGGACGCCGGCTGCTAGCGGTCCAAAATGGGGGAAGGTATATGTGCTACCCACTAAGAAATTCCACCGCTATAGGTGTGGAATGCAAGGAATAGGCACTTCCGCGCAAGCGGAGCAACTTGATGGGGAGAGCCTCTCCTCTATGCGGGAGAATGTGGCAAAGCTCACAGCCGAGCTAGAAGCCTCCAAGGAAAGAGAGAAGGTTAGAGATGCTCAGTATATTGCCATACAAGAGCAGTTCAAATCTCTCTTGGCTTATGGCGCTTTTCCGATTCCCCGGTCTCGTGAGTCATCGCTAGAGGCTTGCCCTCCCGGTGCTACTTCCTCCCGTCCTCCCCGTTATCATCCCTCCGGTCCTACACAACTACACCCTTATCCATACCGTGTTGGTGATGACACTTCATTGGACGATGACACTAATGATGTAGACATTAATAATCCTTGAATTGTAATAACATTTAACTTATTTTGGTTATTGTTGTTGTTGTTTAATGTTGTTGTTGTTGTTGTTGTTGTTGTTGTCGTTGTTGTTGTTGTTTATTGTTGTTGTTGTTGTCGTTGTTGTTGTTGTTTATGGCATTTGAATTTGGTTTGTTGTTGTCGTCGTTGTTGTTGTTGTACGTTATGGTATAAAATGCCTGTTTAGAATTTTGATAAGCTGGCAGGTGGTGTAGCTGCCAAAACAGGCGATTTCTGAAAAAAATGAACCAAGAAAAGCGACCAACATTGGTCTCAAGTTGGTCGCTTTTCACTGGAAAAAAAAATAATTCTGGAAATTAGCGACCAACGTTGGTAGCAAACCAGCCCAGATTTTAAAACTGTTCAAGTTTAGCGACCAACGTTGGTCGCTTATCTTCAAAAAAAAAAAATTCTTCAGAATAGCAACCAAGGTTGGTCGCTGTATTACCCAGATTTTTAAAATCTGGAAATATTGCGACCAACGTTGGTCGCTAACTGTAAATTAAAATTTTCTGTTCTTCAGTTGAGCGACCAGCGTTGGTCGCTTAATCAAAATTAAAAAAAAAAATTTAATTATATTGCGACCAACATTGGTCGCAATTTCCCAGATTATAGTAATTAAGAAATAGATTTAGAGACCAACGTTGGTCGCTAATGACCAACTTTGGTCGCAAAGGTAAAGTGACCACCTAAATTGTGACCAGGCCTGTTCGGTCGCTTTTTGGTTGCTTTTGGACAAAAAGAGACCAACTTTGATCGCTTTTTATGGTCGCTTTTTAGCTGATTTCTAGTAGTGACTATAGAGTCTTCCATAATATAAATAAGAATTTAATGGATTGTAAAGTTTATGAGAACACTGGATCACGAGGTTGTGGTTAATCAATTGACCTATTAGTGCGTATAATTTGGTACCTGGTGCGACAGGAATGTGTTAGTAGTTGCTTATTTTGTTAGTGGCGGGGTAATTAGAAGTAACAGGTCTTTTGTCGGAAGAATGTGGTGGATTAGCCCACAAGAAGTTTTTTTAAACTTCAATGTGCAAAAGGAGCTATATATATGATCAATATAATTAGCGGATTACATCTTTTCATTAGTATATCGTTCCATCCATCTTGTTAGTTTGATCAGATACTCCTTGCTTCTGAAATTGTTGGAGCTATGCCTAGATAATCAATACAAGAGAAGGCTACAATACAAGATTTTGGTATTATTTCATGTCAGAAACAGATGACTTTTACATTTGATACCATGTTGAATTGTGTAATCATCTCATCTAAAAACTTAAAAGTGTTGGACATGGTACACTTTCGCTTTTTAATTATGCCCTAACAAACAGATGGGCGATGGAAATTGCTCCACTTGATGTTTTTCTGGCTCCAAATTTTGTTCCAGATAACTATGTATTTGCAATGCTGAACTGAAACAACTTAACGTACATCACACGATTTTGTTAAAGAATATATTCGTCAGATAGATTGGTCGGCCATGATGCCTATGCACTCTTTATGTGCAGCATCAAATGTTAGAATTGTATTGGTAGCATACATAATGTATATTACTATATTATATGCTACCATTATGAATAAGCTAATAGTACACCATATTATGAGATGCCTTTGCAACTCCACACTGATATAATATATCATAGGTACTCTGCAATCCTTATTTTAGTCTTTGCTCTTATGCTGCTCTTCAGTTCAGGTTGTTAACTCATTCACCTTTACTGCCACCAATGACGTCTACCTGTAAGAAAGTCAAAATATTTCAGCTGATGTTTAACCAGTCAAGGATTTAAGTTATATATGATGCTGATAGAGTTGCACATAACTACTATGTAGTTTTTTACAGAAGTTTAAATCATATTATAGTGAAAGGGAAATGATTTACCTTGAATTGGATACTCCTGCTGTCGTCTCAAAATTGTGTGGCTCAGGCTGGCTTAGCTGCAGATGAATGGGGGCATGAACTTCTCTACTCACTGTGAAGCGATATGGAGAGTTGGTGTTTCCATTCACTGAATTAGCATTCCTTGTACCATAAGCCTGAAACAATAATGTTAAGTACTACTGTACTATCTTTTTGCACTATTATCTTTGACTTTGTAATTATGCAATGAAACTCTTACTTCATATCAAGTACTACTACCTTTTTATACAATTCTGCGTTTTCTTGTCGAATGAGGTTTACCTTCTTGTAGAGTTCCAAATTTTCTTGATGTATCATGCTCCCCTGTATAAATTCAAAAGGAATATGCTCAAGAATTTTCGGATCAATGAGTTACCTTCCTACTTAGTTATTCTGCTGATCTATTCTTGACATGATGAAAGCTGCTACAGTTTTGCAACATACCTTTTGAGTTAGCTCTTGAATTTCATCCTTTAATATTTGCTCCTATAAAGCCAGAAAATGTTTAGTTCCGAGTATTTTCAGTTCCAATAATGTTACTAATTAGATAGTATCAGGTTGATTGCTGACCTTTTTCATACGGATGCCCCTTAAGCTCATTTCCAGTTGATTCTCCAGATTTGTTAGGTCTTTTACACCCAAACCACAGAGTTCCTCTCCCATTAACTGCCTGTTCTATCACATGGTGAGAAAATTTCCTATTGAGTAATACTTGTCAGTGTAGATACTAGTTTCAAACATCCATGCAATTTGTTAAAATGATGTGCTGATATCCAATTCCATGAATTAGCTATCCATGAAAGAGTCCAAACATTCATGACAATTTCGTAATAGTTCTTATATGTTAAGCATTTTTGTTCAACAAACCAAAAATAAGATGCAACTTTTTTGAATCTTGATGCATGATTAGTTCCTAAGGTATTTTGATGATGTAATGTTCCACTATTCTCAAGTAAAAACATGTATATCTTTCCTAGCATAAACATTACCGATTGTTTTCTTGCAGGTCCTGTAATTGTTTCCGCAATATCTCTGCCTCCTGCTGCCACAGCTATAGCAAGTACAATGTTGTCAATGAACTATAACAAAAATGAACTATACTGTTTATATAGTTCATTGCCAAAGCTATAGCAAGTACAAGCATTCTACTCCTATATCCGCATTTCCTGATTCTATTCACATGAGAATGCTTCACATTAGCAACTTGAAGTGACCTGCAAAATAGTGTGAAACAGGCCTTTCTTTGCCAATATGGCTGTGATTCAAACTATACATCTCTGATTTTCTTGTATTTCTGATATAGGGAATGCAGAAATACGAAACACCTTCCTTCTGCTACTTTCTATTGAAATGTGAGCTTAAACTATTAGAGTGTACGCACTTTTTATTAATTACTTACGAGTTTCAGTTATATATACCATCAGTTTAAATAATTTTTTACAGTATCAGGTCATCCAAGCATATGTACAGGTAAGCCTCCTTAAATGTAAGACTTGTAATCTTGAAAGTTAAGCATGTTACTTGCTACAACAAGTAAAGATGACCTGATGGTGTAAAAAAATTTTATACTAAAGGTATATGTAACTTAAACTCATTACTTAATTATATCATGTCGCAACACTATCTTCCCATCTTAGTTGCCCATTTTTGCCACTGATGTATGTAGAAGGAAATCTTAATTTGTGTTCCCTCATTGTTCACCAATGTTCATGTTTGAACCCTCTATACTTCTGAAATCACAAAGAAATGCTACAACTTTGCAGTTGTCTATTCCGGTCAATACGAAGATAATTGCGAAAACTATCATCTTTCTGCTGCTACCACTCGGTTTCACTTACCTTGTTCAGCTGAAGTTATTAGAAAGCTTATTGGAACAATGCCTGTAAAATGGTTAAATCAGCAGCAGCAGAAGAAATTACACATGTAGAATGAATGTTTGTTAGAATACTAATTCAAAGTTGTAGTAGGATACCGAAATTATTTAGAATTTGGTATCTGTAAAGTTATTTAATTCATGTCTAAATAGAATTTTGAGTCATAATTAATATAGGAATAAGCTTTCCAGTTTCTAGTTGAAATAATTTTCGTATTATTATAAATAGGGGTATTAGTAGTTTATTTTATGTGTGCTGGAAATAAAGAATTATAGAGAAATTCTTCAGGGAGATTTATAACAAAATATTTCCCTTCATATTGGTAACATAGCTTCTACGATCTTGGGAGAGAATCAAATAGCTTCCACAGCCGGCGGGTGGCGCAAGCCAATGTGTGCCCCCCGTCTAGCCAAAAGTTATATTGGAAAAAGCCATGAATTATGTTGGCAAAATCATAGATAGTTGTCGACAAAAGTAGATTAATCGGTAAAAAATTTCAAGACAGATTCAAAAAAAAAAAGCAAGTTTAAAGAGGTGCAAACAAATATGGCACAAGATGAAGAAACTCTTCCCTAAAAGTTGGAGAGAGGTTTAAAAAAGTTGGAAGTTGATTATGTATTTCAACAAAATTGAGTGTTGGTGACAAAGTGCATCAACGGAAGTTGAAGACAGGTGCTTCAACAGAATTGGGTGTTGGTGATAAAGTACATCAATGTGAGTTGGAGACAGGTGTTCCAACAAAATTGGATGTTGGTGACAAAGTGCATTAACGAGGGATGTAGACATGTGCTTCAGCAAAAGGCAAAAGTTGGAGAGAAGTGTTCTAACACACAACATACAACTTTGAATTACGGGAAAATGTTGAAAAACTAATTCAAAGTTATTGTAGGATACCTAAATTATTTAGGATTTGGTGTCTGCAAAGTTATTTAATTCATGTTATTTATAACAAAATATTTCCCTTCAATGTTATCGACATACCTACCACTAAGTTTTTGTTTCTGTATCCAATACCAATATGATCAGAGAAGGGTCAGAATGATGAGAATTATCTATATACCCTCCATCTCTTTGAAGAAGGACTGATCATTTTGCGGTTCAATTTTAAGGAGATTCATTACTTCATATTCCAAGCATACTGTTTCGGCCAAGACAAACGAACTACTTTTAAATGGAATTATGTGAAACATCATGTGATTTACCAGAGAATTGTTGCTGCTATATACATGTACAGGTTTCCAGGAACGAACTCTATTTTCAGTAGTCCTGACTTAAGGGCACAACATTTCCTTGGCTAATATCTAAAAATATCCTACTATGTCTCATATCTTCTGACATTACATGAATTTTACTCCTCCTACATTTTTCATTAAGCTTCCAGATATTTTTTCTTGTGCCAAAGTGTAGAGAGTATTAGAAATTGAACATTTCTTTACTATTATCTGACTTAGTTATCCTAGTCGCTACATGTAATCAAGGAAATGTACATCTTTGGGAAGTTTCCCCTTAATCTTTAACAAGATATCTGACAAAAAAAAAAGACCCCAACTGGTGGAGATCTGTAATTGTAACATGCTTTAGCAGCAACACTGGTACATCTTGCAAAGATGGTCACTTGAGTGGCAGAATAGTAGTCTTCACAATGCAAGACGTATTCTTGTACTCTGCCACTTTCTTAGGCATAATTCCATTAAAAAATAGTTCGTTCCTCTTAATCGTGCAAGTATCGGAATATGAAAGGTCAAGTTAGAGTTGCTAATGCACCATCTAGTTTTTGTCTTACAGATTTCCCATCCTTTCTAGTTCCTAATGTCCATCAAGTTATCAAGTCCCAGCTATGTTTTTTATTTGAATTCAGTTCTTAAAGTTTAATTATAATCAATAACATACTAATCCTAGTTCAGCTGAAATATTACTGAAACTGACAAAAACCTATTTAACTATATTCATAGAGTACATTCAATTTAATATATAATAAGAAACTAATAGCAATAAAATTTTCGATTTTCAGTTTCCAGTGAGTTGAATTTTGTAGACAATTACTGATAGAATACCAGAGCAAGATCATCTAAAGAAATAGTAGAAATTCATGTGCACTGTAATACTTCTTAACATATGAACAGATTGTTAGTGATAGCTAGTGATAGAGAAGAGAAAAGAAGGTAAGTTGTCACTCTGTGGTAGGATACAAGAGGAAATACATCTAAGGTATTGTAGATACCTGTTTATACCTCCAAAACAAGATCATCATCGATTATCGTCAAATCTGCCTACATTCTTTCTTCTTTTCTCACTTTCTGAAAAATTCACAATGAATTATGTCGGAAATTCAAGTCTTGTTGAACTTGAATTTCGTTTTGGCTTTATAAATTCTGACGTAATTTTGCTATACATTAATACACCAAGTGGCAACATAGTTGAGGTAGATTTCTTAAGGAGAGTAATTGCACTAACAAAATTTCTATTTTCTATTAACATGGGCAGATGGGCTGTGGTGGAATGGATAGGATTCCTCCATCTTTAATCAGAGGTCTTGACTTTAAGCTCTGAGTATGAAAAAAATTATGCTAGGAAGCTCTTCCCGCTTAAATAAGCCTTACACGATACGAATCCGAATATAGTCAGACTCCAATACGAGTATTGCCGAACACCGGATAGGAAACCAAAGAAGATCCAACATACCTGAAATATATAGGACCAAACTCTTGTTGGTACTTGAATTCCCACATGGAGCGACTTTGCTGTACATCATGAATCTTTTTGTTCACACACCTTTTCACATCCATCACCAGGATTTTGGAAGTAATGAAACCTGACTATTGGGTTGACCTTAACATCAATTGATGCTAGTTTGAGAGAACCAGCAGAGAGGGTGCCAACAATCTTTTCCATCAAGGTTGCCACAGTAAAATATACCGGAGAGGGGGAACTCCTAACAAAAGCACCATGAGACGAGGCTTTTCTCCCAAACATCTCCTTTTGCACGAGTGGCTATCACGCCTAACCTTTGAAATTGAGCTGCTTCTCTCTCTTGTTACTTATCTAGTTCCGGCCAGTGGCTTGGAAGCAAGCTACCCGCGCTATATAGAGGGAGAAAAGCAGCAGGATTGAAGAAGATGTACTCCTACAACTAGGGAGTTCGAATAGTGATTGGTTGTGCCCGAAAGGTTATGAATCGATTTATAAGTCCAATGTCAATGTCTTGATTTCTAGTGGCAATACATTGCGGACCTATGTATATATCATCTTCTAATACACGACCAATTAATGTTTGGATAAAAATCCTTTCCAGCATCATCCCATTCCGAGGACTCACAAAAATACCTGGGACGGTGCCACATTCTATCAGTGGCGGAGCCACATTGAACCAAGGGGTGTCAAGCGACACCCTCTAGCCGTAAAATTTCACTATAATGCTAGATAAGTTTTTTATTTTTTGTATATTTACTATACGTTGACGCCCCTTAATTTTTTGATATTCTAATTATTTATATTTTGGCACTCCTTGACAAAAATTCTGGCTCCGCCACTATATTCCAAGACCACAATTGTTTCCCAACATAGACGCTAGGTAGTTAATCGGCATGGAAATTTTATAATAATGATTGCTTTATTTGCTATCAGCATGCAGGAGGAAACGGGTACTTCTTGCACTAAATTCCTAATGGAGAGGAGAATTAATTAATACTAATGAATATGAACTGATAATTTATACCTGAAAAAGTTGCAGAAATAAAAATTACCTTCAGTTCCGATACTGGATTGTTCAACTGTTGACGTTCGTCCTTACTTTTATTGTATCTTTCGATAACTGATTTCATACTGTCATATGGAAAATAAGAAACTGTCATTTTTGTTTATATGTATTGACTATATATGAAGAAAAATGATTAATTAACTTATGTGCGTTGTCAATTAATATAATTTTTACACTTTCGATATAATATTATCTATAGTGATCGGTTGCATGTCTTATTTTTTCCAGGTAATTTTTTCAACTTATTAGTTATGGAGTACATGTAATTATCTTTTCCTTACCCAATTAATGTACTAAGAAATTACTAGTACTATCTATGGCAATTGAAAGTTGCAAGAATATAAAGCTTTTACACCATACATGCATGGAGATTGTATCAAAGATGATGCACAATCAAAGAACAACACAGAATACTTATTGCATATGTTAACAACATTGTACCTTTTTTACCTCCTATTGCTCCAAAACAATATAATGAAGGAATTAGTAAGTTATATGCACTCTTAATAGAATTTTTTACAATATAAGTTCAATTTAATTTATTATAACAAGTCAACCACTACATTCATTTCAATTTATGTGACATATCTAGTTTCTTGAAATTCAACTATGTTAAGTTGGACTAGCTAACATGTTAAAATATATTTTTTAATCATATTAACATGAGATCTAATTGCAACTTCTAGTTCTTTTCGCATAATTTTTGAATATTTTAATTTTAATTTTAAAACTGAGTTGAACTAATCCAATTTGACTTTGAAGATTAATCAAATTAATTCTAATTACTCATATAAATTAAAACTGAAGGAGTATCATTTATTAAAGATCACTAAGTAATGCTATTACAACAAGTTACTATAATTATCACTTATTAAAGATTACTACTCCACTTGGGAAACAATTGCAGAAAAACAAGATTGGTGACATTGATAGCGTGATCACTGTTTTTAAGAAATTTATTCTCTCATTAAATTGGTACTGGTTATATGGCAGAATTCCTTCAAAACTTATAAAGCCAAACAAAATTCTAAGTTTACCAAAAACTTAAATTTGCACAACAACAAAAGTTAAATATTTATTTAAGAAGAAAATGAAAATTCTGATTGTGTATATTTTATTGGAAGTACTATAACCAAGTATTTATAATCCCTTAGATGGTTGTTAAGACCGACTTAACCATTCTGAAAAGGGCATTGTATAACAGCCATCTAATTTAAAATTCAAAGGTATTTAAAATAATGATAAAAAGCTTTTAAATAAATTTAAAAAGATAGATCAAATAAATTATTTAATTTTGCTCTAAATTCATTATTATAGTATATTTTGACTTTCCTCCAAAGATTTTGTTTCAAGTTGTAAAAGACTTCTTTCCTTTTGTATTTTGTCAATGAGAGACAACTTGCAAGGTTCTTTTCTCAATCACTAACTACACTACAATTCTCACTTAAATAGTAATCGCTCCGGTCCACTTTGATTGATTTTTGAATTGTTTTTATATATATTAAAAAATTTATCTTTTAATTTCTATCAATATTTATATTATTATAAAAGCATGAATACAATGTTGGTTTACAAAAATAACCTTATAATATTAAGCATAATAACTCATAATAAAAGGACATAACCGGAATTCTAGATATTAGCTTTACAATCCTATTAATTTTAGGACATAATATTATACGTTAGGAATCCTACATGATTACCTTTAGGAATCCTATTAGTATAATTACTTTCGGGCGGTGTAATTCATATAAAATTGAACAAGTAAATATCTTTAGTCATGTAATCCTATTACTTTTAGGATATACTTCTTAAAAATTTCTATTACTAATTTAATTCAAAAACGTATTACAATATCCTATTACTAATTTAATATGAAAAAGTATTACATTGGCCAAATCCATTTAGAAAAAATGAGAGCCTATTTTATTATAAAAGCATAAATACAATATTAATATATCAAAATAGTCCTAAAATATTAAGTGGAAGAACTCATAGGAAAATGATATAACTGCAATAATCTTTTTTTTGGACTACAATATCATATTTGCTAATTTTTAAAATAAATAAAATTTTATCTATTAAATTCTTATTAAAAATATGTTGGAAAGTTTAATAAAATCAATTTCATAAGAATCCTCCGTATAGACAATACATTACCATTTTATAATGTTCAATACCAAAAATAAAATAAAAAATAAAGTACTATTAAATGGACTGCATAAAGAGCTAAATTGAGAAAAAATAACCCCACGATAATATATTTTATATTATATTTAAACTATTTTCCTACTCAAATAATTTTTTTTTTAATTTTTCGTGTAATATTGAAAAATACACAATTATTAAACAACAACTAAGAAAATATTTAAGAATATAAATTTGTGAGAAAGAGAAAAAAATGGTTGGTAAGAGTCAATACCACTAATGATTCTACAAATATAAAGATCTAAAAGTGAAATGTCATATCAATCTTTTACTCTTTAAAAATAAAATTTATGTGGATAAAATTATAATTAAGATTAAATATTTAAAATAAGAGATAAACTAATATTAAGATCTGAATCAACATAGAATAAATTATTTTTATGTTAAAATCAAATAATTAATCTTTAATTAATTATTTAGCAAGAGAATCCAATTCAATTATATTCTTAAATTCATCATGTGAGTAAAATTCTTATTCAAATTAAAAAAAAAAAAATCTTAGGATATATAAATTTATTCCATAAGAAGAGTGTTAGAATACAAAGTAAAAATGTTAGTATATTATTAAGAATCAAAATGCTATACAAGTGATTGATGAAGCACAATCAAAGCTAAATCATAATAAAAATAAACTTTCAAGAACTATATTATAAAGAGTCGACTCTAGTATAACGGGATTATTCTTTGTAGATTCCTCGATGTAATCGAAATAATATTTCTATGTCATGCATTACTTGCAAATATTATATCAAGAGGCATGACACTGTTAGCAATAATAGCAAGTGGTGTACGAATAATGATTTTATTGTGAGGCCACCCATTTTAGATTTGATATACCTCTTCAAACAACTTAAATAACCATCACAAATATATCACAACAGAGCAATGATACTAAATTTATTAGGAAAGCAAAATTGATAATATTGTATGAAGCACTTATGTCAAAGTGTCAAACGATCAAAGTAATTGCCCAAAATTCTTATTAATGAACCTTTTGGTAGAAAATTAATAGTTTGGGAGGTGATTTCTATCAAGTACTACCAGTAGTTCTAAAATCGACAAAAGCAGAAACTGTAAAAGCTAGCTTGCCAAAGTTATACTTCTAGCTTCAAATGAAAAAGACTCAAGTGACAAGAAATATAAAGTAAGAATAGATCCAGTATTCAGTGTCTTCTTACTTCGTGTCGGAAATGAAGAAGAGCATCGAATAAAAGATGATTTGATTTTTTCTGAACATTTTGCTATCAATTGCAATGATAATAGTAGTATATTAATAAGAGAAATATTTCTATCATTAGATTAAAATGTAATTTGTGCAAATCACAGGTTAGAATTAAAAAGATATCTTAATTAGCTAGCAAAAATGCATATGTTGATTAACTAAATAAAAAGTTGATTGCAAAATTTTATAATAAAAATAAAATATTTTTCAGTTTTTGACTCAGCAGAAAAATGATACCATACTACCAAAAAGAATACTTTAATACCAAATGGCCTTATACCATACATGTTTGTTGTCAAGTTTATTATTTCTTACATATGTTAGTATCACCGTATATATAATAAACTAAGTTAAAATTGATCTTCCATTGTATATATGTTAATTTTAAAAAAATATGCCTGTCATGCTACTGAAAAACTTAGATACGCCGAATAGCTTATGTAATAGCACACACATGGTATATAGAAGTTTTGACAATAACGTCATACATGCAAAAACTATGATACTGGTTAATATGCTTCTAAGTATATTCTTATCCCTGAATTCAACTTTCATTTTTCGAAACTAAGGAATATCCTTTTAAATTTGTGTGAAATAATTTTTAGTATGTTTATGTTTTGCAAATATAACAAATAAAGAACATGAATAAACATCCTAAATATTGGACTATATTTATCGCAATATATTTTCTCGTACGAACAACTGTATGTTGCACTTTCAAGAGGGATATCAAGATCGACAACAAGAGTTTTGGTTAAGGCAGAGCAACCAAAGCATTAGGAGGAAACATACACAAAAAATTATTGTCCACAAAGAAGTGTTCTTTAAGATACCATCATATTAAATACTTTTAAACTATAATATATAATAATCTAACTAACATAAAAAATTGATCATTTGTGTAAGTTTTGATGATGTCCTTTTATTTTAAATTCATGTATTATGCTAATGTAATAATATTTTTTGGCATTTAGATGATTGTTGTATTATTATACATAAAATTTCTCTTATTAATTAAATTTTATTGTTCCTTCGTATAAATAAATGTTTAAATCATCACGTGCCATTATTAACGTGCAACACACGTTCATAGATACTAGTATTAATTAATAATGAAATTGATCATATTAACCTTAATTTGTTCATTAGAACTATAACAAATACTCCTAGGATCTTTACTTAAAGGCAACTTTGGTAAAAAAAATTAATTTTTTCTTGATATCCGAAAAAATTAAATATTATGAACCACAAAAAAAGGGCCAAAAATCAATTAAAATGGATCGGAGGGAATAGTTGATGTAGTTATACAAGATACATGCATGTAGTTGCTAAGAGTCGCCTTTCAACTTGAACGAACTACTTGTATAAACTTTTCAAGACCTTATCAAGATTGATAATAGTTAGATAACATTCTGTTTAACCATAGTCCCTTTATTGACAATCAGAAAAAAATTATACACATAATTATCGTATGTCGACTTTAATTGGTGTCAACAATATATAGCTTTAGCTCCATAGTATTGACTTTGTGCAATATCCTGAATTGAAACACACTTACGGCGTAGTTTTTCCAAAAATTTGATTGAAGCAGTATCATTTAGTGTGCTTATATAGGTAAAGTTTTAAAGAAGTCTTAATATGGACTTCCTTAGTTCATAATCCGAACTTTGTTTCTTCATTAGAGTAGGTTTGTATTCAACCTCCTTTTCTTAAGTACTGTAATCTTCAAAATTTACAAACAATCACTAAAGAAATTATAGACTTTACCTCTTAAACCTTTAGTAATATTGCTAATTATGTAATATGAAAGATAAAGTTCTTATTACGAGTAAAAAATAAAATTATTTAATTACGTAATTAGACTTAGTGCTTTCTATCATATATTACTCGAGAGTCCTTTAGTTAACGGGTTAATAAGGTTATTTTTAGACCGGACATAACTATTCTAGTGATAACTTCATTAGAAATCATTTGTCTTAAGTACGCATGTATTAGCTAGAGCAATATGTCTAGACGTTTTATGACAGTGTAAGAAGACAGTTGACAGTTTTGCCTACAACTCTATATCTAGCAATAAATTTCTCAAACCACTTTAACGCTACCTGCTCGTGCTTATAAAGCAACGAGCTCAAAAACCATTATTGGAGTTACACACGTCTATTCATAAACGCCAGTGAGATAGCTTATCTACTCAAGGTGAAAATCCAGTCAGATATTGACTTGTAATTATAGTATATACTAGGGGTTATTAAATTACCAAATCAAACCATTGTATCGGTTATTAAATCTAAATACCAAATGAAACCAATAAAAGTCGGGTTTTTTAATCTCGAGTTTTTCAAATTTTTCAGGTTTTTTCATAAAATCTTCATAGCACAAAACGTAAAATACGTGCTCCAAATATTTCTTTAATCCTAGTTAGACAGCACTATACAAAGCGTTTTTCAATAAAATAACATAAATATGAGATAAGTCATGTTATTGTACTAAAATATTGAACAACAAAGATAATAAAATCGCATAAAATAAATATTATTTACAAGCCATAATGAAAACAAACATAATTTGAAATTATGACTAATAAGTACTATTATTTACCTGACTAACCACTAAAAGAAAAATAAGTTATACATTTTATCTAAACCATGAAAAATAAAAAATAGATATCCAACACTATTTTCATTTGTAGTACGATTGAATTGAATGTCTTTTATTAGCATTAGTATTGATTTGATTTTGGTTTAGGATTTATTTGAGTTACTAACATTTATGGACTATAAAACTTATTGGAGCATCCAAAAATTATAAGCACAAGTTTGAAATAATACGTTAAAAGATAAAACTATGAAAAAGCTTAAGAAATATTTATAAACTACACTACAATAAATATTTGTATGTATTAAATATATTTAAAACTTCTATACATATAATGTCGGGTTAGTTTGGTTTCGATTTGACTTTTTTTAGTTAATACCAAACCAAACCAAATATGGTCAGGTTTTTTTTTTCCAACACCAAACCAAATCAAATCAAATCATAGTAGGGTGTTTTTTCTTGATTTAATTCAAAATTCTCGAATTGATGCGATTTATCGGTTTCATTTGTACACCCTAGTATATACTAGTTATCCAACTAGCTTCATAATATCCTTTCAGTACGTTAAAAAAATATTACCATAAAACAAGGTAGTAAAAGACTTTGTCCTTTTAAGATGTCTTACTATACATTTTCAATGATTACTACTATGATTAGAAGTATATCTTGATAATTTACCCACAACAATAGCGATAAATGACCTGTAATGTAACATACATTAAATCCAAGCAATTTATGCATAAATATTATTGTCTATTATATATGGTGCATTGTAGAATACTATATGATGCATTCATTTTTCCTATTAACATTACTATTTTACTTTGGATAGTATCTTTAAGCACAAACCATCTGTACGTGTCCAACCCTCTACATATATATATCATCAAAGAAAAACCAATTTTCTTGCCATTTCACTACTGTGTCTGCCTTTACGAAAGAGAAACTGATCAATTCGAACTGTTTGATTCCTGGTTTAGGAAACACTAAATTGAGGAGGGTGGGAGAAGAGTGGGAGAGCTTCTTTAATAGGATCTGATGATCATTAGGTGTCGTAGATTCTCTCAATATTTTCTTTTGAACAATTAACAGAAAAACTAAGGTAGAAGAAGGAAGGGATTTCTTTGCAAAAAGGCATCACCGTTCAATTATATTAATAAGCATATGCCAGTGTTTATGCTTATTAACCACTTAAATTACATAAGATCATGTCTCAGAGTTCCAATATGTGTATTACGGTTAAAGTTCTAAGCATTTTTTATTTCATGGAACGATTAAGTATATAAGGTCTAATATTGTTTTTAGAACACACACATATATATAGATCATGATATATCTTAATCAGAAAGTTGTTAATAAAAGCAAGGGAAAAGAAAGGCAAAATCTTCATATTACTATTCTTAAATACTCGAAGCATTGCAAACAGTCCAAGACTCAACTCTATACTGAATATTCTCAGGCAATAATTACTTCTTCTTTGTTTTTGTTTTGTGATTTATCAGAAAATAAGATATGATAATTGAGCAAATATCTTTCCGATTGCAATTTCATAGTATAGGATAACCAAGCAAAGTCAAAATTAGAACAGGCTCACATTGCCTAGCTAATACTTTCCGATTAATTTGACATATATCTACAAAATAGGATCCAACTAACAAAAAATATCTCCAACGAGAAAATCATGAGGTAATAAATACTAAGAAACTTATAGTAATAGTTTAGTACCTGGTGTTAGAAAACTCATAGAGCTTGCCAGTGCTGGAGAAAATGATCAATCCAACTTCAGCATCGCAAAGAATCGCAAGCTCCTTAGCTTTCTTCAACAATCCATTTCTTCTCTTGGAGAAAGTCACTTGCCTGCTCGTTGAGTTATCGATCCGTCGGATCACTATCTTTCCCCTTCCCATCTTGCTGCTTATTCTAGGGTTTTGCGAGCTCTAATAATTAATAGATCAGAAAAGAGGAAGAAGATCGATAATCAATAATGGGATTTACTACAATTAGATCTTAAAGTAAAAAAGATCAGTGTAAAAGTGGAAACAAAAAGGAAAGAAAGCTTACTTCGGTTGTTGAGAGAGCTTAGGAAAAGAATCAAATCAAATCAAATCAAAGTCTTCTTGTTGCGACTAACATCAAAATCAGGAAGCAGCCTTTTATAAGCGAATGAGAGAAGTTTGAAACCCGCTTTTGGTATTCGGAACAGCTTGGAATGTGGTTTTTGCACCTTTTTTTTTTTTTCTTTCTCATTTTAATTTTAATTTTACATACTTTATTGGCTTCTTAAATATTTATAATTTGGGAAGTGGCATTAGTTTTTTATGGCGCCGTCGCCGTATAATTCACTGACGCGTGGGGAATCCAAGACTTTCCTTAATAATTCTAAAAGGGGAAAAACTATTTTCCCATTTTAGTAACCTTAAACTTAAACTAAAAAACTTTTAGTTAAAAAACGTCAGTCAAACTCTCCTTTAGACTTTTGGACATGATAAACAGCCTGATCTTTGGCTAACTTCAAGAATTTTCACGTGACCTTGCTCCTTAGGACATCTTTTACCTCCCTGTCAAAAAGGTACAGCAAATGGGACACTTTTACTATACTATATATTCTCTTTTTTAGCTTCCTCCATATCGTCTTCTTTATCTTCCTATTCATCTTTTTTCTATCCCCTTTTCACGTCTAATATTTTAATTTTCCTAAAATTATGGCATACACGAGGAGCTAATAAAACAACAAAAACAAAATATTCAGTGTAATTTTATGAGTAAAATCTGAAAAAAATAATGTCTACGTATACTTTATTCCAACCTTGTGGAGATGGACCTTTTTTTTTAAGAGTTCAACTATTTACTGGTAATCAATATGCTACTAAAGTAATATGCTTCCTTCCTAAAAAATAAAGGATACACGTGAAAATAATTATTTTAATTTGGCTGTATAGTAAAACTCCTTAAATTCCTCCCCTCAATAGTGTTAATATCTTCATGTCCACACTACACAAAGTGCTTCTACTGTAGTAAACTCAGAAGCTCACAGACATATTTGTAGGAGCTATTCCGCAGTATGGTATTAGGATAAAGAAAAACGAACACTACGCAGAAAGAGATAAAAATTAACAACTCCTATTACTACGTACTACAATACTAGGGTATTGAAAAAAATTTCAGGTACAAGTTCGTTTATTAACAATAATAACTATCAGATTCTACTGCCTCCGCGAGGATTTACCCCATGAGAGAATCTCTGTCCACGTGTCAAACAAAATATGACGCATAAAGTTTATTGATGGTAAATCTTTCTAGTGTGTGTGCGCGCCCGTGCATGTGCGAGGAGGCACAGGTTTCTGTGTGAATTCGCACGCAGAGAACTCCAATCTAGAGGACTGAGGCCGCTTTTTCACTTCGATGAGTAAATAATCAATTTGAACCAAAATCATTCAACCCGTCCAATACCAAACTCGTCTAAGTTTAATAGTGATAGAAATTAAGAGTCCACCAAATTGTATAAAGTATCATATTCTTTATCGATTCTCACAGTAAGCAATAGATTGTAAAACCAAACAGTACAAGGAATCAGGTTCTCTATCTGTTACCGCAGTAGATCGGCAGTAAATAAAGAACACGCGATATTTACGTGGAAAATTCCTTGCTTAAGGGATTAAAAATCATGACCTACCCTAGTAGGATTTTAACTCCACTAAACCGAGCAAACTTCAGATTACAACCTATTGCAATCTAGGAATTAAACACTTAATCTCTCACCCCTTACAATAACTCTATTATAAGATCTTTGCAATAACTCTATCACAAAGCAACAAACCTTGACTAACTCTAGTCAAGAAACTAAATCAAACAGTGATTTAAATCTGTCCTACAAAGATACTTCTTGAAAGTAGTGTATAATTACAAATGAAGAACAAAATAACAAAGACTCAATAAATTTAAGGACTTAAGATATCTTCAATCTTTGGATCTGGTCCTTGAGGTTGCAGCAGCTTTGTTCTTGAGAGAGGTAGTGGCTAGCACTTGAGAGAATACTATCTTTTGATTTGCAAGTGTTAGTGAGATGAAATCACTTGCAATGTGTGTGATGTCATCAAGGATGATGCAATAAAGTGTCCTTTAGTTAGGCCGTAGCAAGCTACAACTGTGTTGTTGTACTGCTGCCAGACGGTACAGTGCAGCAGCTTTTACAGCTGTAGAGTTAACTGTACGACGACCAGGGGAATCGATCCATATATGTTCCTTCTGATGTTTCCTTATCTGATTTCATTGAGAATTGAACCAGACATCTGACTAGTTACTCTGACTGCAAGGGAACTAATTATATTAGATTCCTTATTTGGTTCTCTCATGAAGTTTGTCAGATCATCAAAACAAAAGACGCATAACTTATCAAATAGGTTTTTCCATTGATGCAATATTCTTATTTCCTTTCAGAGATTTTTTTTCCTCTCTTTTTCTTTCGATCACAAACATACAAACAGGATGGGGTCGACAAACACGTGAAGGATACAAGTGAGGATTCTCCAATCAAGAAGAAATGCAAAGTACATGGAGTGCACGCCTGTATTTCATTATTTATCGCGAGCTTAACGCTATTGGAAGCAAACCGTACTACCATACGACATCCGTATTAGTTTATTGCATTTGTCTTATAAAAAATTCATACTTTCTACAATCAAACCCTTATAAAGTCTTTACCCTAACAGCTATATGATTTCCACTAATTACTACTTTTAACTCAAAGGGTTTCTATTATACTATTTTGAGCATACATGTAGTCTTTTAAGTTTGGAAAAATGAGGCTCAATAAACAGAATATCCTAGCGTGGGCGTGGCCATAAGACTAATATAAGGGAAAATAGCATGGGCTATTACGTTACTTCGAATGAAATTTTAGCCCGCCTCACTTGCTTTCTTTACTGTTTGGGATGAAAACAATTCCATCACTCACCCATGAGAAGTAGTTATCTTAGTGACATCTGGAGCAATTAATTAACCCTTGCATTATTTTGCAAACCTGAAACTGATCAATAATTTTCTTAAAAGAGTAGTTTTTGGAGACGACATGAATCATAATATGCTGGGGGTGATTTGTCAGTTGAATCAGATTGCCATTGGCTAAAGCCACGTGAACGCTCTATATATTTCTGACCATACCAATGAGATTTGCCTCATTCGAAACAATAAATATAGTTAGACAGTATTTGAGTTTAATTAAGGGTGAGAGAGTCCAGTAATCAAAGTACTCTTTGAAATTCAATCCATTAATTTATGCCTCCAACGACCAATAAGACAGGTGTCAATCATCAGCAAATGATAAGAGTTTCAAAGACCAAGAAGAAAGGTATTCTAAGATCCAACTTCCTTTTACTTTCGTTAAAAAAATTGTCCACTAGTTTTCTGGCTCACCAAACCCATACATGGAACATGGTGTACTCTGTATTATAAACTAGTGAATTACTACTCGTTATAAACGGAGCAACGATTTAAAGTTTATGAGTTCTGAATTTTTTATGAATTCACAGCTCGTCTATTCATATATATATATATATAATAAATTTTTAATACAA
Organism: Nicotiana obtusifolia; assembly: GCA_002018475.1. NCBI lineage: Eukaryota > Viridiplantae > Streptophyta > Magnoliopsida > Solanales > Solanaceae > Nicotiana > Nicotiana obtusifolia. The sequence goes on from MCJB01049241.1 coordinate 151,849, forward strand.
ATATAATATCTAAACAAAAGCAACTGAGTTCGGTCGAAGCCGCACCTTCCTCCGGCCCTTCTACTAGTAGTTTGTGAATCCTGTGATGTCAAGTGATGTACAGTTTAACGAGGCACATGTAAAAGTCTATCAGGTTTAAGAAGATATGCTTTTTTTGGAACTCACTTTGATATCCAATATTTATTTCTAGTTCCAGTGACTTCTGTTCGATGATGTCATGTAGGTAGCATATAACGAGAGAGCAGGAAACAATTTAGTTTTAAGAAAACGTTCAGGTGGTTTATCACATACTTCACAATATTCTTCCATTTGATCATTTTGATCGATAAACAATTACTACTAATATTGCATTGCTTTCCTTATTAATCAAGTACTACTTACTATATATAGCACTACAATTAACCAAATAGTCTCTTCAAAATATTCAACTTTTCTTTTTTGGTTACTAGTGAACCATCTCGTCCCAACAGAAAAGCAAAAATCATTAGTTATAATGAAATTAGCCAACTTCATTAAATTTTGTAGAATTATTTTATTAGATACGGGATACTAACCTATTCTAAGTTCTTGGCTTAATTTCTTTTTATGTAATTGTGGGTCTTTTGTCACCCTTTAGTGCCTAATCTGATTAAATTTATAATTAGGTATGCTGAACTTGATTTGTACTCGTAGGTTTGCTACTTGTTAGCCCCTATTGGATCACAAATGGACATTCATAAAGTAGAGTGGATTTTAAGCTCCTTTATTCTAGCTAACATAAAATTAAGATAGTACTATGCGTATTCGTGGTATCAAACGCATGGTTTTAGAATTCTCAATTTCCGGATCTTACCATTAAAAATAATCAAACTTGTATCAAGTGGAGCTAGTATTCAATTACGGGTTCGGTCGAACTCAATAATTTAGATTTAAATACTATGTTAGAATATGTACAATTTACTAATTTAGAATCCACTAAGTTAAAATACTAAAATTCCATAAATCTGGACTACGCCTAAGAGTTTTATGTATCATATTCATCATGAGATTGACCTATTTTGCAATCATTACTCGGTTGGGAATCATAAAATGTAAAAGAGTTAACCTAAATAGCCATATCTACTTATATAGGCTAAAAAAAGTAAACAGTGAATATAATCAGCTATTTGTGTAAACAGTGAATTCGGTCTTGATCATATATACTGCGAAGTATTATAGGGGCATTTGCACAGATACCCACTTTTGGGGCTGTCATTGAAGTTATACCCGCATTGCACAAAAATTTACAAATTTTACCCATCGGAATCTGAAGTTATTCTATCTTTTCAATGCAACTTCAAAAATCAAATCTTAAGTTCTTCTATCTTTCAAATGCAACTCCAGAAAATTCAAATCTTAAGTAGTTCAATCTCTTCAAGACAACTTTAGTATTTCGAATTTTATGTAGTTCAATCTCTTCAATGCAAACTTTAGAAATCAAATCTTAAGTTATTCTATCTTTCAATTGTAACTTTAGAAAATTCAAATCCTAAGTAGTTCAATCTTTTCAATGCAACTTCAGATTTTGAATCTTAAGTTTTGAAACATAAATTTATTTTTTGAATTTTAACAATCTAACATACGATTCAACGCCCAAATCTACTTCAAATGAGCTCAAAATTGAAATATATCTTTCAAATATTTTAAGGAACAAATCTCAATTATCAATTGCCAAAACGATAACAAATCTAACAAACTCATTTGCAACTAAAAAGATGAAGAGAAGAAACCCTAAGCACGACCTATGATGTTGTTTCGCATCTAAGAAGAAGAAGAAACCAAAAGGCCCCTGGATACATGGACATGAACATAGAGAAGGAGAAAGCAGCAGCAAAGATCCTAAATACATGTGACATGAATACAAAGAAGAAGAAAAGAAAAGTATATATATCTGAAGTTACCAAAAGAAAATGAATATCAGTTGTGAGCACGTGATTTTTGCCACACCCAGAATGCTCCTACAAAAATAAAAAAAAAAAAGATTTTAATTAATTAAATCATGAAAATACTAAAAAAAATCATGCATTGCATTTAGGAGTAATTTTTACATGTTTAGAATTAAATTAGTACTTATTTGTTTTATAAAATTTGAAAATCATGAAAATAGTTCATGTTACATCTTTAGTTTTTAGTTTATTGTTCTTTTAGAATTAAGTGTTTTATAATTAGGTGATTAATTTAAGTTCACATTTAGAAATTTAGGATTTTTATTAGGATGTTTAATTATGAAAATATAACAAACAAATAAATAGATTAAAAAAAGAGAGAAATGGAAAATAAAATAAAAGAGAAGATGAAAACTGGATTGGGCTTTCAAATCAAACGGACGAGCCCAAAACAAAGGATACCCGGTCAGCCCAGGTCCGAAACCCTTAAACCCAAACGACGTCGCTTGGTTAAGTGGTTGATCTGAGCCGTTGATCTCAGATGATCTAACGGCTCACAACTGACCCCTCCACCTATATAATTGTCCGAAACTATCCCCCCCAACCCCATTTCATCTTCTCCCAAATGACACCCTAACTAAACCTTAACCCGCCGCCTCAAAGTCCCATTGAAAGCCATGGCGGCTCACCCCAAACCACCCCAAATCCACCCAAAATCACACCTAAGAACCGCCATCGTCTCCTCACCCCAAATCCCCACTCCATTTAAGCTAAAACCCCCTGAAATCCCTTCAATTTCATATCGAAAGTTGAAACCCTAAAAGCTTCGAAACTTTCAAATCGAAGTTTCTGAGTCGATTAAAGCCAAGATCGACTTTATCCGTGTGTTCTTAACAAGAACACACGGTTAAAGTCAAGCTTGGCTAAAAATCAAGATTTTCAAGCCCACCGGTTCGAGGTATTTCTTCATTTATCTTTTTATTTTCTGTTTTGGTTTCATTTTTTTGTTGTTTTCAGTATCTTCATCTTCTACCCCTTCTTTAGTTTTTTCAGTTTTAATTTTTAATTTTTTGTCAAAATCCGTATTTGCATGTTAATTTTTATGGTCTGTTTTCTTTTGTTCTTTGTTGTTTTACTTCCGTTGGGTTTAAACTGGCCGAGTCATCAAGACTTTGTGAAAGGCCATGGATAAAAATGTGTGCGTGTTGAACTGGGCTTTTGAAAATCAAAGCCCTAGAAGGAAAAAGGGTCGGAATTAGACTGAGTCATATTTGGAGTCGGGTCGACTCGACCAATGAGGTTTACAAAGTAAAATCAGAGTATTGAAGGGGTAATTTGGAAAATAGATATGAAGGGAATCTGTCAGTAACAAACTAACAGAATAAGAAACTTCTAGGGAGTCTTAAAATGCAAATTAGACAAGTAAAATTAGGAAAAAGCTGGGCCAAAAGAGATAATTTCAGAAGAAATAACTGAAATGGACAGCTGTCCAAAAGTTTGTTAAGAAAAAATGCTTTTTCCCACATGCACGGTGAACAGATTTTTCCCATATATTCTTTGATTTTTGCATACTGTTGGACACAAAGGAGCATATTCAGAAAATTCCCTTACTCACATACATTCTCATATTCATTCACTACACTCACACAATTGCAGCTTAAACAAAGAAAACTAAGGTTCTGAACAAAAACAGTAGAATTCTTAGTTAGCTTTGCACGCAAAACAGTTCATACGTTGTAGCTGTTTCGATTTGCTAAATCCCCTCTTGCATTTCTGGGTTTCGAAGTGTATCTAGCTTTGGATTATTAGTTGCTTGCTGCTGTTCTCTGTCAACTAGTAGCTGAGCTCCCAGTGTAGCTGTTCTCAGCTTTATCTGGCCATCTTAGGACTTATTTGCTGCTGTATAGGTATGTTCAAACATCCCTGTAGTTCTAAATTCAAATCATAAGTGAGATTAAAATATTTACTGCCTAGTTCCATAGAGTTAACATGTTTAATGGTTGAACTTGTTTGAATCCCTCTTCCTATCAATCTCTGAAATTGTGAACATGTAAATTTAGATTGATCAGTGTCAATGGATCATATGTTAGTGGTTGTTTGGAGTTTTTTTTTTCTTTTTTTTTGTTGATTTGCAAAGAGATCTGAATTACTGTTGCAATATGTATTCAGTTTTCTTCACGACTCTGTTTGTTTTGCCAAATCTGTTACCTCTACTCCTCTATTAGCATCAGTTTTCTGTTTGTTCTGTCCATTTAACTGAAATTTTGACTGAAACCACTCATAAATTGATTCAGTATCCACTGATAATCATTTATCCTCCAAAGCATGCTAATGTTATTTCTGCTGTAGTATAGGATATATAACATGCTGAAACATAGTAGTTCATTTAGCTAGAAACAGAGTTGGAGTTGATACTTTCAGGTATAAATGAAGCTAGAAGAAAGTGTTTGTCTCATGTCTCCCTATTTTTATTGTGCGTTTGCGTCTGGAAATCTGAAGAAGAAACAGGGAGAAAGTCCTTTGTATACTGTTTAATTAATTTGGTATTCAGGAAACCCTTTTCATGATCCTGAGGATTGAATTAGAGAATTTGTAACAATCTAGCATATAAGTTTTGTAATTAATCAATGAGTTTATAATTGTTACGTTAATCTGCTCAAATTGGTTGAAATTTTGTAATTAATTTATTCTTACTTATGATTGTATGAGTGGTATTAAATCTGGTGAAGTTCATGCAAATGAGCATATGCTGAATTGCCTTTTTCTGTGACGTTTGGGCTGCATTTGTAGCCCAGTTCTGAGAAGACAGCTTTGTCTAAGGCTGGTTTCGAGCCCGACTTTAAGATGGCCCATTTCGGAGGCATCCAGGCCCAAACTTTTAAGAATTCCACCTGGAATTTGGTCAGCCCAGTGTGGTCAAATTTGTTTGCTAGATATCATGATTGATTTTGAGTTTTGAACTATTAATTTGTATATTTAAATTGATGAATGTGAATCTGATTATATATTAGCTTAAGAATTTCGTTTCTGGCCTTTTAATGTTGCAACATTGTGCTAGTCTTGTTAGTTGGTGCTATGGGCTTTGGAAAATTTAGTTGATAGAACTTTGGGCTAGGGTAACTTAATGGATAGTGGGCTGGCCCAATGCGTAAAACCACAAACATTTCTTTTAATTAATGGAGGTGAGCCATGTAATTAGCAATTATCACCTATGGCCCTCTTAATAGTTAAATGCAAATTTAAAAATAATTAATTCTTAAACGCCTTAAACTTTCGTAGCTTGCTTTTAAGCACGATTAATAAACATTGTGATTATGGGTACGGTTCCCGTGACATAGTAACAATGCTAATTTCGAGGGTGCCTTTTAGGTAACTCGATTTTAATAACTTCAAATAAGAAAAGAATTCGAAATAATTTGAGGTGCGCTGCGCCGGATACAATTTCAAAATGCATGGCCCTCATTGATCAATATTAAAATCATTAGAAAATCGAGGTGTGCTATTCAGTAAATTTCCATGGCCCTCGAAAAGTTGAAAACGCGTAGTTGCTTTAGGCGCGTTATTTTAATAATTCACTTTCCTAAACTCGGGTGCTCATTTATGCGACCCGAATCCAAATCTCAGCGCTAAATAAAATATGTTACGGATTACGAGTGCATTTTTTGTGACGTGGTCCATGGCATACTTTAAATAACGTTGCAATTCTCTAATAATTAAATAAAAGCGGTTAAAGATAAAATACACCATAGGCTAGAAATATGTATTAAAATCAGATAATAAGCGGATTATAATAGTTGAGCGACCGTGCTAGAACCACGGAATCCGAGGGTGCCTAACACCTTCCCTCGGGTTAACAGAATTCATTACTCAGAATTTCTGGTTCGCAGGCTACATAAGGAAAGTTGAAATTTTCCTCGATTTGGGATTAAAAAAAATAAATCGGTGACATGGAACACCAATCAAAATATTCCAAGTGGTGACTCTGAAAAAATTAAATAAATATCCCATTTCGAATAATGTCACTTTAATTAGAAAAACTCCCTTATATACTCCTCGAGGGGTGTACGAAAGGAGGTGTGACAGCTCTGGCGACTCTGCTAGGGAAACGAACCCAGAATCTCTGGTTCAGGGTTCAAGAATTCGAGCTTAGAATAACTGTCATGTTTGGCTTTATTATTATCTGATTTTATTACATGTTGAGCCTAATGGGCTAAATGCCGCCCTTTACCACTTTGATATTATTTGAACTATATATAAAACTGTTACGAACCCTTCTCTTCTCATCTTGGGGGATGTGCACGCTGGCCGTGACTTCCTTTTCTGTTAGTGTCATACCTTAAATAAGAAAGAGGCCGGACAAGTTACAAAGTCGGGTGGCCTTTTGGTGCCCTGTACGTAGCCCCCTCCTCGGCTTGAGTTGTCCGCTCGGATACACAAGTCGAGAACAATACCCACGTTTTCAGCTTAGAATAACATAACCTCATGCCGGATTACTAGTAGGAACTTTTATTTCCATCATATGCATTTAACTTTGGGGACTCAATACAGGGGTTGGGTCCGTCTAGGACAGGTGACCCCAAAATCAAAGAACATCTTGACGCATACTTTACGTGCTACTTGTGCCTCGGTTTGCGTGTTGACCGACTGTTAGAGTAAAATCGATAAATAAAAAAATGAATGAAGTTGAGGTATGAGAAAATGGAGAGTCGATTACATGTTTTTCAAAAAACCTGGTGTCCAAAATAAGCTGAAACTCTGCCGAAATTTTGGAAAAAAAAATAGAAAAAAAAAAGAAAACGAAAAAAAACAGAAAAATCGAAGAAAAAAAAACAGAAAAAAAAATCGAAAAAGAATTTTGAAAAAACCGAAGTATTTTTCTTTCTTACTTTTGAAAGCTCAAAAATATTTTTCTAAACAAACGAAAAAGATCTAAAATATTTTCTTTCTTTTGTACATAAAAACTCAAAAAATATTTTCTTACTTTTTCTAAATATTCGTTTCTTTCTTTTGTAAATAAAATAAAAGTTCAAAAATATTCTGCTTTAAAAGACGCCGAAAAATACTTTCTTTCTTGATTTTTGATAATAAATAAAATCTCAAAAATTCGAGGCAACGAAAAACTTTTCTTTCTTATTTGGAAAAGATAAAACACATGAAAATTCAAGCAAAAATATTTTCTTTTATTTTTGAAAATTCCCAAAGTAGTCTTTCTTTCAAAAAAAAAAATCAAAAATCTATAATCCAGAAATACCCTTTCTTCTTCTAAGCATTTTATTTAAGAAAATTTTGAAAATGGAAAGTTGTTTTAATTAGGTGGTGTCATCTTTGCATAAATAGCCCAAACATCTCCAAAAGGACGCCGGAAGGCTGTTTTTGCAAAAATGATCACCTATTTTAATTTTTGGCTACCTAGCAAGCACAGCCCTGAGATCTTCCCTTTTGAAGTGCTGAAAGGCCGTATTTGCAAAAGTAGCCGTTTATTTAAATGGTTGCAAGATCGACTTTTTAAAAAAAAAAAAAAAAGCTTTGAGGAAAATAGGCAAAGCCGGGATGAAACGTGCAACCATGGTGAAACATGTAGAAACATAATTAACTGCTTAGGTGCATCACACCCTAACGTGCGATTACCTATGTGTTATTTGCTCCAAACTAACCGGTGTGCTGTATAGTTCAGGTTTTACAAGTGAGGTGATTAGTTTTGTGGTAACCTGGCTTCGCATCCATACTTCACGAGGCCAAAAGGAAGTGTCGAAATGTCTTCTGAAATAACTCTGCTGACAGTTCCTATTGTGGAGGGAAATCCGATCTCAGGCATCCTAGTTTCAGAATCGGCAGCTGCCGAAGAAAATAGATTGCTGCTTCTCCGCATGATGGAAATGTGGGACGCCTGGACAAATGGAAAAGAGCCGCTAAATGCAATTCCCGGATTTCCCGAGCTTTTTCCCAGGGCAAGTGGGACTTCCAACATCCCCATAAGCTATCCACTGGGATACCCTACCATCACTGCTAATTTTGTGGGAACACCTTTTGAGGATCGCTCCCAGGTTTCAGTTTCAGGTGTAGCTTCAAACATATTTACTGCGCCACCTTGCTCAGCCACGGCACAACCTACCTTGCGCAGGCCTAGTTTCAATCCCTCCCCCTTCACCTATCAAGCACAGCCTTTCCCGATGGAATCAGCCCAGTTAGCTGCAAGTGCTTATCCTCAGCTGCCTAGGCACGAGTTTACCTCAGGGCAGGAGACAAATGTAAAAACCCCTGAGCAAGATGAGATTGCAAAAGAGATGAGAAGTCTCGAACAAAGTCTCAAAAACATACAGGGTTTGAGCGGTCAGAAAAGTGTATCGTACGCCGACCTGTGTATGTTCCCTCATGTACATCTACCATTGGGTTTTAAAACCCTAAAGTTTGAGAAATATGATGGACATGGGGATCCCATCGCCCATCTCAAAAGATACTGCAACCAGCTGAAGGGAGCGGGTGGAAAGGAAGAACTCCTCATGCCTTATTTTGGGGAGAGTTTGGTTGGTATTGCTTCTGACTGGTACATGGACCAAGATAAATCCCGTTGGCATACTTGGGATGATTTGGCAAGGGATTTTGTCAGGTAGTTCCAGTACAATATTGACATTGCTCCGAACAAAAATTCCTTAGCAAATTTAAAAAAGAAAGCCTCTGAAAGCTTCCGAGAGTACGCCGTTAAGTGGCGTGAGCAAGCATCGAGGGTGAAACCTCCAATGGATGAGGTTGAAATGGTCACAGTCTTCCTCCAAGCTCAAGAAGCTGATTATTATCAAAATATGACGTCTGCGATGGGGAAGACATTTGCTGAGGCCATCAAAATTGGAGAAATGGTCGAGAACGGTCTGAAAATAGGGCGGATTTTTAGTCAATCTGCCATAAGAGCTACCTCCCAAGCCATCCAAGGCGAGTATGGAGGATTAGCAAATCGAAAGAAGAAAGAAGAATCGTCGATGGCTACTTCAAGTGCAAGAAAACCCCGTCCGTCCAGACCTCTTTTCTCTGAGAGAACCCCACAGCACTATTACCCTCACAAGATATAGCCTATGCTCATCCGCCATATGCAGTGATGAATGCCCAGCCATATGGCAGACCAGTACAAAAATTCCACCAAAACAGAGCTCCACCTCCCAGAAATCAACCTCCTTACCAAGCCTATTACAATCCCCGACCCCCACAGAACAATTTCCGTGCCCGAGAACCGCCAAGGAAAACAAATTTCACACCTATTGGTGAATCATATTCGAGTTTGTTCCCGAAGTTAGTTCAAATGGGTTTGTTACAGCCTGTACCCCCAAATAGGCAAAACCCCGAGTCACCCTCTTACCAACGGGGCACCCGGTGTACATATCACTCAGGGGCAGAGGGGTATGATACGGAGAATTTTTGGACATTGAAAAGAGCTGTGGAAGATTTAATAGAACAGAAAAGAATAGTGCTGAGGGACGAGGATATCCCAATGTAACTAACAATCCACTACCGGCTCACAACAATGGGCCGGTCATTAGAATGATTTGTGAAGACAGGGAATTTGACCCAGCCTTGAAAGCCATCATTGCCATAGCTGACATAGAAAAGAAGCCAAAGGCTGTCCCAAAATAGGACAAAGCAGAGAAGAAGAGCAGAACTGTTCCTCAGAAGGCGGAAGAGAAGATAAAAGTTGAAATCGGGGCAATGCCCTCCAAAGATGCTGTTCTTTATGTCCCTCGAGGGCGCAAGAAAGAACAAATGCCATTGAGTCCCCCCAAGAGATTTGAATTAAACAAGCAAAAGGCTCAAATGTATGTGCAAAAAGGGACCTATGTGGTGCGGGGACCAGTATGTCCACCAAGGCTGAATGAGCCCGTGATTATCGGTCACGCGCCACAAAAGCCCATGACAGACCCCACTGCTGTGCCATGGAACTACAACAAATCTGTAGTGACATACAAAGGCAAAGAGATTTCAGGGGAAATTCAGGAAGATAACCCGGCTGGGAGGTATCTCAATCTGGAAGGAGTAAATAATGCCACAAAGAAGTGCTTCCCATCTAAGAAGCCAGTAAGACTTGAAGAAGTGGAGGCATTCTTCCAGAAAATGAAAATGGCAGACTACGAAGTAATTGATCAACTTCGAAAGTCTCCCGCTCATGTCTCTCTTCTATCTCTGCTGATGAGCTCAATTGAGCATCAAAAGGTGTTACTCAAAACTCTCAATGAAGCATATGTACCCACCGAAAGTACAGTGGAACAATTGGAGAGGATGGCAAAAAGATTCTTCGCGATCAATCAAATTTTCTTCAGCAAGAATGATTTGCCCCCGGAAGGGGCCGCACACAATAAACCCCTTCACCTGATAGTCAAATGTGAAGGGTGTTACGTAAAAAGAGTCATGCTGGATGGAGGTTCTGGGATAGATATCTGCCCACTCTCAACCTTGCAACGCATGGAAATCTGCACCAAGAAAATCAGACCTAATAATGTGTGTGTGCGTGCTTTCGACGGCGTGAAGAGGGATACAATCGGAGAAATTGACTTGGTCCTGACTATTGGTGCAGTCGACTTCGAAGTGATCTTCTAGGTTCTGGACATGGATACTTCCTACAATTTTCTCTTGGGACGGTCGTGGATTCACACGGCAGGAGCCGTGCCTTCCACTCTCCATCAAATGGTGAAATTTGAACATGAAAATCAGGAGATTGTGGTTCACGGAAAAGATGAGCAATTAATTTATCGGGATCCATCAGTCCCATGTCTTGAAGCAAGGGAGAGAAGTGAACATATATATAGTCTATCAAGCCTTTGAAATTGTGGTTGCGGACCAATGCGAAGAAGGAAACCCTTACCCTCAACCCTTCCTTTCAAACGCATCAATCATGGTAGCCAAAGGAATGATCAGACATGGTTACCAACCTGGGAAAGGGCTCCGGAAATCACTTCAAGGAACAGTTGAACCAATCACCTCGACTGCCAGCGAGGGGTTCTTTGGGTTAGGCTTCCGACCCAAGCCAGCTGATGTAAAATGGGCAAAGAAAAGGAAGAATGGTGGGTGGGTCTTGACTCAGCCGATTCCGCAGCTGTACAAAACATTTGTCAAGCCTAAGTACAGTGAAGAGGAGGAAGATGAAGCCCTTACGGCCGAAAAAATTGAAGAAATTTGTGGGGCTATGAAATAGATGCTGTATGAAACCCACATGGTCCAGCCAAGGGAAGGCTCAAGCACCGCTGAGGTGCTGTACATGGGACCCAATGCCAAACTGCAAAATTGGAAGGCTACGGCATTCCTAATCAGGCGGGAGTCCCGGTAGACCTGTCTTGCCACTTTTTCTGCATCACGAGTTATTCCAGGGTGTAACTCAGATGTTTTAATTTTTTTAGTTTCCTGTCTTTAGTTTCTTGTCTTTTAATTCACAGTGTAAACCCTGTTATCTTCAAAATTCAATGAAATGAAATCAATATTTCATCGTTCATCTCTTCTGATTTTGTTATTTCATGTTTCTTTCTTCTTTTCAGTTCTAATAATGCGGCTTTGAATAACATGACATGCTTGCGGACTTCATGCCCAGATCCAAACACGCTGTCTAACTGTGAAGTAATTAACCAAGAACCGAAATATATTAAAGAAGAGGCTTTTAAGGAAATAAACCGAGAATTAGAACAATTTGAGAATAAACCTAAGCCGAACTTAAATGATACTGAGCCGGTTAATTTGGGTAGTTCTGAAGAAATCAGGGAAACCAAGATAAGCATTCACACAGATGAAGAAACCCGAGATGCATTAATCCAACTCTTGTTTGAGTTCAAAGATGTGTTTGCTTAGTCATACGATGACATGCCAGGACTCAGTGTTGATATGGTGGTTCATAAGTTGCCAACTTACCCTGATTATCCCCCTGTCCAGCAAAAACAAAGAAAGTTTAAAACTGATATCAGTGACAAGATTAAAGAAGAGGTCACAAAACAGCTGAAAGCAGGAGTGATCCGGGTAGTTCGATACACCATGTGGCTAGCCAACGTAGTCCCAGTACCAAAGAAAGATGGAAGAACCCGAGTGTGTGTGGATTACAGAGATCTAAACAAAGCAAGTCCCAAGGATAATTTCCCTTTGCCAAATATCCATATCCTTGTTGATAATTGTGCCAAACATGAGATACAGTCCTTTGTGGACTGTTACGCGGGATATCACCAAGTATTCATGGATGAAGAAGACGCTGAAAAGACAGCCTTTACCACACCTTCGGGCACATAACGTTACAGGGTCATGCCATTCGGATTGAAGAATGCCGGGGCAACCTACATGAGGGTCATGACTACTATTTTTCATGACATGATGCATCAAGAGATAGAGGTGTACGTGGATGATGTGATCATCTAATATAAAACTAAGGAGGATCATGTTCGAGATCTGAGGAAATTCTTCGAGTGGCTGCGCAAATATGATTTGAAGCTAAACCCAGCCAAATGTGCATTTGGGGTCCCATCCGGTAAGCTCTTAGGATTCATAGTCAGTCGAAGAGGCATTGAGCTAGATCCAACCAAGATAAAGTCTATTCGGGATCTACCCCCTCCAAGAACCAAGAAAGACGTCATGAGTTTGTTGGGAAGATTGAACTACATCAGCCAGTTCATTGCTCAGGTGACTTCTACATGTGAACCCATATTCAAGTTGTTAAAGAAAGATGCGGCAATCAAATGGACGGACGAGTGCCAAGAGGCTTTTGATAAAATCAAAAAGTATCTGTCGAATCCGCCAGTGTTGGTCCCACCTGAGCCAGGGAGACCTCTGTTCTTGTATCTGACAGTCCTGGAAAATTCTTTTGGCTGTGTCCTCGGGCAACATGATGTGATCGGAAAGAGAGAACAGGCCATTTACTATCTGAGCAAGAAGTTCACCAGTTATGAAGCCAAGTACACTTTGCTGGAAAGAACTTGCTGCACTTTAACTTGGGTCGCCCAGAAGTTGAGGCATTATTTGCAAGCATACACCACCTACCTCATAACCAGGTTGGATCCTTTAAAGTACATATTCTAGAAGCCAATGCCCATCGGGAGGTTAGCAAAGTGGCAGATCCTGCTCACAGAATTTGACATAATCTATGTCACTCGCACGGCAATGAAAGCCCAGGCGTTAGCAGACCATCTGGCTGAAAATCCGGTCAATGATGAGTACCAATCTTTGAACACTTACTTCCCGGACGAGGAGGTAAATTCAATTGAGGCAACATCCGAAGACACCAATACTTGGAAAATATTCTTCGATGGAGCGGTAAACGCAAAAAGTGTTGGAATTAGGGCAATCATGATCTCACCTGATGGTCAGCATTATCCGTCCACAGCTAGGCTTCAGTTTTTCTGCACAAACAACACCGCTGAGCATGAAGCTTGCATTATGGGTATGAACATGGCAATCACCCAAGATGTCAAAAAATTGTTAATCATGGGAGACTCGGACCTGATTATCTGACAAGCTCAAGGAGAATGGGAGACCCGAGATGTCAAGCTTATTCCTTATAAGCAACATGTGGAAGATCTGAGCAGATGATTCGAGTCAATAGAGTTCAGGTACATTCCACGTTGTCACAACGAATTAACTGATGCACTCGCTACTTTGGCCTCGATGCTGCCATACCCAGGCAATGCCCACATTGATCCTTTAAAGATCCAAATCCGTGAAAGGTATGGCTATTGTAATACGGTTGAAGCAGAACCAAGTGTTCAACCATGGTATCATGACATCAAGAGATTTCTGAAAACTAAAGAATACCCGGAACAACCAAAAGAGAACCATTAGACGACATGGAAGTGGTTTCTCTTTAAGTCGTGATATCTTATACAAAAGGACTCCAGACCTCAACTTGTTAAGATGTGTTGATGCCGAAGAGGCTGGAAAAATCATGCATGAAGTGGACACAGGAGTGTGCGGACCCCACATGAACGAGTATGTCTTGGCAAAGAAAATCCTCTGAGCAGGCTATTATTGGATAACCATGGAAAAAGACTGCTTTAGTTTTGTTCAGAAATGTCATCAGTGTCAGGTGCACGGCGATTTGATTCATGCACCTCCCACAGAACTACATCCCATGTCATCACCTTGGCCATTTTTTGCCTAGGGCATGGACGTCACTGGGCCGATCGAGCCTAAAGCCTCAAACGGGCACAGATTCATATTGGTCGCCATCGACTGCTTCACAAAATGGGTTGAAGCGATTACTCTCAAATCTGTTACCAAGAAAGCTGTGGTGGATTTTGTGCATTCCAATCTTATTTGCCGTTTTGGCATCCCTGCGACCATCATCACAGATAACGCTGCAAACCTGAATAGTCATTTGATGAGAGAAATATGTGAACAATTTAAGATAACGTATAGGAACTCTACTCCATATCGTCCTAAAGCCAGTGGTGCTGTGGAAGCAGCAAACAAGAACATCAAAAAGATTTTGAGGAAAATGATTCAAAGTTCCAGGAAATAGCATCAAAAGTTGCTGTTTGCATTGTTGGGGTACCGCACTACTGTGCGCACATCGATCGGAGCAACCCCATATCTTTTAGTTTATGGCACTGAAGCCGTGATACCTGCGGAAGTTGAAATTCCTTCCCTCCGGATCATTGTTGAAGCTGAAATTGAAGACAGTGAGTGGGTCAAAACCCCCCTGGAACAGTTAACCCTGATTGATGAAAAGCGAATGGCCGTAGTCTGCCACGGGCAGTTGTACCAATAAAGAATGGCCCGTGCCTACAACAAAAAAGTACGGCCCAAAAATTTTGAAGTGGGGCAACTCGTTTTAAGGCGTATTCTTCCCCATCATCAGGAAGCAAAAGGAAAATTAGCTCCTAATTGGAAAGGCCCGTATATCATCAGAAAGATATTGCTAAGAGGAGCACTGTACTTGGGAGACATTGAAGGAAATGATCCCGAAGCAGGAGTGAATGCGGATGCAGTCAAAAGGTACTATATGTAATCTTTCCTATTGGGATGACGAAGGCTTTCATTCTCGCTACCCCAAACACTCCAATCCTTTGCTAAACCTTTGAGCCGGTTATTTTTCATTGATTACCCTCTTTGGAACTTGAAAGCTATCACTGAAAGTTTAGTTGAAAGACAAGAAAAGAAAGATCAAAAGACAAAAAAAAAAAAAAAAAAAAAAAAAAAAAAAAAAAAAAAAAAAAAAAAAAAAAAAAAAAAAAGAAAAAGAAAAGAGAAGAAAAAAAAAACAAAACAAAAACAAACAAAAATCCAAAAAACAAATGTAGGTCAGAACTACGTTCGACTTGATTCCGAAAGGATACGTAGGTAGCCTCTCCCTGAGGTTACAGTCACACCAAAATAAAAATCCAAATTTTCCCAAAGTGAAACTGGGGCAGATGTTATAACGGTTCGGCAGTGTTTCGCTTAAAATGTTCCAAAGTTGTAATCCAATCAAAATTCTCTTT
Organism: Nicotiana obtusifolia; assembly: GCA_002018475.1. Lineage (NCBI taxonomy): Eukaryota > Viridiplantae > Streptophyta > Magnoliopsida > Solanales > Solanaceae > Nicotiana > Nicotiana obtusifolia. Next base: position 167,183 of record MCJB01049241.1, read on the forward strand.
ACCAAACCCTGTTCAAGTCCTTCCGATCAATCGGTGAAAGGTTTCCAAAACTAGAGAATGCATTCAAAATGAGAGAAATAAAATGAGAGATTCTTATTGGTGAAAACCCACACGGGCACCGTAAGGCGATGTAAGCAGAGCAACTGAAAATGAGAGAGTCTTGTTAGTGTAAACTCGCAAAGAGCACTGCAAGGCAATGGTGAGAATAGAAATGAGAGAGGTCAATTGGCGAAAACCCGCAAAGGGCACCGTTGATCGAAAAGCAAGAATCCTCGCCACTATTGGTACTGAAAGAGTCCTGGCAAGGTTTCTCGGTTTCAGAATATGGATCGTGATGGGTTTATGAGAAGTTGGATAGTTGCGCAGATCGGGTATCCATTCCAAGAAGCATGTCATGCCTATGCGAAGTCTGCATGCACCCCAGATAAGTCCTTCTTTATTCCCCGAAAGGGACACTTTTCTAAACTCATTCTCTTGCCGTTTGTTTACTTTTTCTTTGAATCCCTTTCGGTCTAACTCTGTTTTCGAAACTAATACAAAGAAAAGGTGTCAAGATTAGTTTTACAAGGTTCCGCTTAATAAAATCCAAATCCAAAGGAAGTACCAGCCTCTGCGAGTGCATCAAGTCGACCCTGATTGACCATGATGGCTGATGCTCTGAAACCCAAAGTTGTGGAAAATGAAAAGAAATCCAAAGGCAAAACCCTCTAAAGGCAAGAAAAGTGAAAAGACCAAAGCCTATACGCGCAAGCCGTTACAATAAATTTACGGAAACTTGAGTCCCTTGGTTCAAGAAAGAGGTCAATCTTCAGAAAACCAAGCAAGAAGCGGAGGTTCTCACCAAAAGTTGGGCCGGGATCGAGTGATCAGAACCATCAAGGCCACAAAACCAATCACCATTTCAAACTAACAATTGCTCTTTGTTTGAAAACAGGAAATTGGTGCAATCCAAAGCAACCTTACAAGAAGCAGGTGTAACTAGAAGGAAACTGCACAAAGGCTAAAAACAGCTTTGCAGCAATAATCAGAGGGAAGTCTCCTCCAAACTCTTTTTTGCATTATCGTGGACCCAAAGATCTCTGTTTTTCTTTTTATCCCAGCACAACCCGTGGACTTCCCCGTCATAACCCGTGGACCTCTTCGGCATAACCCAAAGATCTCTGTTTTTCTTTTTATCCCAGCATAACCCGTGGACTTCCCCGTCATAACCCGTGGACCTCTTCGGCATAACCCGCGGACCTCTTTGGCATAACCCAAAGATCTTTATTTTCTTTTTTCCCCAGCATAACCCGTGGACTCCCCGGCATAACCCGTGGACCTCTTTGGCATAACCCAAAGACCTTTGTTTTTTCCTTCATAATCCAAAGATCTTTGTTTTTCTTTTTCCCCGGCATAATCCGTGGACTCCCCGGCATAACCTGTGGATCTCTTTGGCATAACCCAAAGACCTTTGTTTTTCCTTCATCCCCGGCATAACCCGTGGACCTCTATGACATAGCCCAAAGACCTTTGTTGTTCTTTTATCCCCGGAATAACCCGTGGACCTCTTTGGCATAACCCAAAGATCTTCGTTTTCCTTTTTCCCTGGCATAAAACCATGGACTCCCCGGCATAACCCGTGGACCTCTTTGGCATAACCCAAAGACCTTTGTTTTTTCCTTCATCCCCGGCATAACCCATGGATTTCTTTGGCATAACCCATAGACTTTATTTTTCTTTTATCCCCGACATAACCCGTGGACCTCATTGGCATAACCCAAAGATCTTTATTTTCCTTTTTTCCCGGCATAACCCGTGGACTCCCTGGCATAACCCGTGGACCTCTTTGGCATAACCCAAAGACCTTTGTTTTTCCTTCATCCCCGACATAACCCGTGGACCTCTTTGGCATAACCCAAAGATCTTTATTTTCCTTTTCCCGGCATAACCCGTGGACTCTCCGGCATAACCGGTGGACCTCTTTGGCATAACCCAAAGACCTTTATTTTTTCCTTCATCCCCGGCATAACCCGTGGACCTCTTTGGCATAACCCAAAGATCTTTGTTTTTCTTTTATCCCCGCAATAACCCGTAGACTCCCCGGCATAACCCGCTGACCTCTTTGACATAACCCAAGGACTTCTCATTTTTCCTTTATCCCCTGCATAACCTGTGGATTCCTTGGCATAACCCAAGGACCCTTTGTTTTTCTTTACCGCGGCATAACCCAGGGACCCTTTTTCTTTTTCCCCAATAGAATCGCCCGATAACGTCCTCGGCATAACCCGAGAACCTTTCCTTTTCCAGCATAACCTGGCAATCCTTCCTTTATTTTACTGTTTTCAGTAGAAAAATAGTTTAGCTTTTAGTTACAAATAACTCACGAAATTTTCCTAGTGAAATTGGGGCAGTATAATTTTTGTTTGTTTGTTGGTCTGGTGTCTGAGCAGGTTTTCTCTCTAGGCACAGGGTTTGAGATGACCAAAAGAATGAGTCTCAATCCAGAATAAAGAAAAGAAGAAAAGAACAAAAAAGAAGTAAATTCAAATGCTGCAATGGACAAGGATGCATCCTGCTCAAAATATGCTTGAAGTCATAAGCTTCGCATGCCCCGCCTTGATCCAAAAGATGAAGAAAGAACCAGCACCTACAGCTGACAAGCATCAAGATTCAGATCGGAGCCTGTCTCGAGAACCATGCTAAGACTCAAGATCAAGCTTCAAGAGATTTTTAGATAGGAATCTTGTAACTCATAGTTGATAGACGTAGCTAGTTTAGCTTTTTATTTTTCCATTTTTGGTGTAATAAGGAGCGCAGCAAGCAGTAACAGCAGCAGCAACAGCGAAAATCACAGCTTCCTGGTAGTCCCAGTTACCAAAACTTCCAGAACTACACCGACCTGATTCCTTTGTAGCCAAGGATATGTAGGTACCCTTTGAAGCAAGGTTCGGTCAGACTCTTTTCAAAAATGCTTCCCATGAGTCTTGGATAGGCAAAAATCCCGCAGAATTGATCATTTTATCTTTTCCCGAAAACCCTTCGTGTCTCCGAGCAAAGAGGGGCAGCTGTGAGCACGTGATTTTTGCCACACCCAGAATGCTCCTATAAAAAAAATAGATTTTAATTAATTAAATCATGAAAATACTAAAAAAAAATCATGCATTGCATTAAGGAGTAGTTTTTACATGTTTAGAATTAAATTAGTACTTATTTGTTTTATAAAATTTGAAAATCATGAAAATAGTTCATGTTACATCTTTAGTTCTTAGTTTATTGTTCTTTTAGAATTAAGTGTTTTATAATTAGGTGATTAGTTTAAGTTCATATTTAGAAATTTAGGATTTTTATTAGGATGTTTAATTATGAAAATATAATAAACAAATAAATAAATAAATAAAAAGAGAAATCGAAAATAAAATAAAAGAGAAGAGGAAAACTGGATTGGGCTTTCAATTCAAACGGACGAGCCCAAAACAAAGGATACCCGGTCAGCCCAGGTCCGAAACCCTTAAACCCAAACGACGTCGTTTGGTTAAGTGGTTGATCTGAGCCGTTGATCTCAGATGATCTAACGGCTCACAACCGACCCCTCCACCTATATAATTGTCCGAAACTATCCCTCCATTTCATCTTCTCCCAAACGACACCCTAACTAAATCCTAACCCGCCGCCTCAAAGTCCCATTGAAAGCCATGGCGGCTTACCCCAAACCACCCCCAAATCCATCCAAAATCATATCCAAGAACTGCCGTCGTCCCCTCACCCCAAATCCCCACTCCGTTTCAGCCAAAACCCCCTGAAATCCCTTCAATTTCAGATTGAAAGTTGAAACCCTAAAAGCATCAAAACTTTCAAATCGAAGTTTCTGAGTCGAGTAAAGCCAAGATCGACTTTATCCGTGTGTTATTAACAAGAACACACGGTTAAAGTCAAGCTTGGCTAAAAATCAAGATTTTCAAGCCCACTGGTCCGAGGCATTTCTTCATTTGTCTTTTATTTTCTGTTTTTGGTTTCATTTTTTTGTTGTTTTCAGTATCTTCATCTTCTACCCCTTCTTTATTTTTTCCATTTTTAATTTTTAATTTTTTGTCAAAATCCGTGTTTGCATGTTAATATTTATGGTCTGTTTTCTTTTGTTCTTTGTTGTTTCACTTCCATTGGGTTTAAACTGGCCAAGTCATCAAGACTCTGTGAAAGGCCATGGATAAAAATGTGTGTGTGTTAAACTGGGCTTTTGAAAATCAAAGCCCTAGAAGGAAAAAGGGTCGGAATTGGGCTGAGTCATATTTGGAGTCGGGTCGACTCGACCCATGAGGTTTACAAAGTAAAATCAGGGTATTGAAGGGGTAATTTGGGTAATAGCTATGAAGAAAATTTGTCAGTAACAAATTAACAGATTAAGAAACTTCTAGGGAGTCTTAAAATGCAAATTAGACAAGTAAAATTAGGAAAAAGCTGGGCCAAAAGAGATAATTTCAGAAGAAATAACTGAAATGGACAGCTGTCCAAAAGTTTGTTAAGAAAAGATGCTTTTTCCCACATGCACGGTGAACAGATTTTTCCCATATATTCTCTAATTTTTGCATACTGTTGGACACAGAGGAGCATATTCAGAAAATTCCCTTACTCACATACATTCTCATATTCATTCATTGCACTCACACAATTGCAACTTAAAAAAAGAAAACTATGGTTCTGAAGAAAAATAGTAGAATTCTTAGTTAGCTTTGCACGCAAAACAGTTCATACGTTGTAGCTGTTTCAATTTGCTGAATCCTCTCTTGCATTTCTGGGTTTCGAAGTGTATCTAGTTTCGGATTATTAGTTGCTTGCTGCTGCTCTCTGTCAACCGGTAGCTGATCTCCCAGTGTAGTTGTTCTCAGCTTTATCTGGCCATCTTAGGACTTATTTGCTGCTGTATAGGTATGTTCAAACATCCCTGTAGTTCTAAATTGAAATCATAAGTGAGATTAAAATGTTTACTGCCTAGTTCCATAGAGTTAACATGTTTAATGGTTGAACTTGTTTGAATCCCCCTTCCTATCAATCTCTGAAATTGTGAACATGTAAATTTGGATTGATCAGTGTCAATGGATCATATGTTAGTGGTTGTTTGGAGTTTTTTTTCTTTCTTTTTTTTGTTGATTTGTAAAGAGATTTGAATTACTGTTGCAATATGTATTCAGTTTTCTTCAGGACTCTGTTTGTTTTGCCAAATCTGTTACCTCTGCTCCTCTATTAACATCAGTTTTCTGTTTGTTCTGTCCATTTAACTGAAATTTTGACTGAAACCACTCACAAATTGATTCAGTATCCACTGATAATCATTTATCCTCCAAAGCATGCTAATGTTATTTCTGCTGTAGTATAGGATATATAATATGCTGAAACATAGTAGTTCATTTAGCTAGAAACAGAGTTGGAGTTGATACTTTCAGGTATAAATGAAGCTAGAAGAAAGTGTTTGTCTCATGTCTCCCTATTTTTATTGTGCGTTTGCGTCTGGAAATCTGAAGAAGAAACAGGGAGAAGGTCATTTGTATAATGTTTAATTAATTTGGTATTCAGGAAGCCCTTTTCATGAGCCTGAGGATTGAATTAGAGAATTTGTAACAATCTAGTATATCAGTTTTGTAATTAATCAATGAGTTTATAATTGTTACGTTAATCTGCTCAAATTGGTTGAAATTTTGTAATTAATTTATTCTTACTTACGATTGTATAAGTAGTATTAAATCTTGTGAAGTTCATGCAAATGAGCATATGCTGAATTGCCTTTTTCTGTGACGTTTGGGCTGCATTTGTAGCCCAATTATGAGAAGACAGCTTTGTCTAAGGCTGGTTTCGAGCCCGGCTTTAAGATGGCCCATTTCGGAGGCATCCAGGCCCAAACCTTTAAGAATTCCACCTGGAATTTGGTCAGCCCAATGTGGTCAAGTCTTTGCTAGATATCATGATTGGTTTTGAGTTTTGAACTATTAATTTGTATATTTAAATTGATGAATGTGAATCTGATTATATATTAGCTTAAGAATTTCGTTTCTGGCCTTTTAATGTTGCTACATTGTGCTAGTCTTGTTAGTTGGGCCATGTGCTTTGGAAAATTTAGTTGATAGAACTTTGGGCTAGGGTAACTTAATGGATAGTGGGTTGGCCCAATGCGTAAAACCACAAACATTTCTTTTAATTAATGGAGGTGAGCCATGTAATTAGCAACGATCACCTATGGCCCTCTTAATAGTTAAATACAAATTTAAAAATAATTAATTCTTAAACGCCTTAAACTTTCGTAGCTTGCTTTTAGGCACGATTAATAAACATTGTGACTATGGGTACGGTTCCCGTGACATAGTAACAATTTTAATTTCGAGGGTGCCTTTTAGGTAACTCGATTTTAATAACTTCAAATAAGAAAAGATTTCGAAATAATTTGAGGTGCGTCGCGCCGGATACAATTTCAAAATGCATGGCCCTCGAAAAGTTAAAAGCGCATAGTCGCTTTAGGCGTGTTATTTCAATAATTCACTTTCCTAAACTCGGGTGCGCATTTATGCGACCCAAATCCAAATCTCAGCGCTAAATAAAATATGTTACGGATTACGGGTGCATTTATGTGACGTGGTTCATGGCATACTTTAAATAACATTGCAATTCTCCAATAATTAAACAAAAGCGGTTAAAGATAAAATACACCATAGGCTAGAAACATGTATTAAAATAAGATAATAAACCGATTATAATAGTTGAGCGACTGTGCTAGAACCACGGAATCCGAGGGTGTCTAACACCTTCCCTCGGGTTAACAGAATTTCTAGTTCGCAGACTTCACAAGGAAAGTCGAAATTTTCCTCGATTTGGGATTAAAAACAATAAACCGGTGACTTGGAACATCAATCAAAATATTCCAAGTGGCGACTCTAAAAAAATTAAATAAATAATCTCATTTCGAATAATATTACTTTAATTGGAAAATCTGTGACACCAGTTAAACCTTTTTTTTGTGAAAAAATATTGTTTAGATGGGAATGACCAAATATGATGCCCTTTTTTACGTTATTATTTCATTTGCTCAATGATAAAATCAAAAGTGGCTGAAAAAATAACGGATAGAAAGCTATTGAGTCCACATCAGGTCATAATATTCTATTCCAAAATACTGCAGCCATTTAGTTTCCGACCAATTTTATCATACCTAGAAAGTAATTTATCGTCGAACTTCGCTAAAGTATCACATGTATGCATTGACCATATATAGTCGAAGTTTCTAGTTGCCGTCAAAGAGCTGTCCTCTAGAAGATCTAAATTTATGTTATAGGTCATTTACTTGATGAAAACTTTCTATAATTTGAAGACCTTATTCCATCTTATATTCTGGACCAATTGGGCTTGCCCAGTTTTCAAAGGGGCTACCTGAGCTCATACAAGTGGTTCCGTGGGCTTTAATTGCTTTCCATATTCAGAATTAGAATTTTACCTTCTATAGCAAAGATATATATCATATTTATTATAAAATTAAAATTATTTTAATATATTATTTTTATAGCTACCTTTTATATTTTATAACAAAATATGTATTTATGGTATATACTACTATTGAAGCATGAAATACGCTATTTATGTTTTTCCTCTCTCTTTCTTTCAATTAATACAAGATTCTCTCCCTTCTCTCTCTTCCTTCTCTCTCTTTCTTTCAATTAACACACGATTCTCTCTCAAAATCTCAACAAATTTTTTCTTCTTTCTCTTTCTCTTCCTCCTCTCTTCGAGCAAAATACCTACTTAGTTTATACGCCGGATATTGCAACGGATTTGTACTGCTTAGTTTCTACGCCGAATATTTACAACGGATTTGTACTGCAATATTAGAAAGAAAGAGACTGCGGCTTTCTTCTATGCCAGATATTTGCAACGGATTGTATTGCAATACTAGAAAGAAAGAGATTGTGGCTTTCTTCTACGCCGGATATTGCAATAGATTCCTCTACACCGATACTACAAAATTTTTTACACCGGAAAAGATCTGAGAGCCAGGTTTTTTGTTCGTCTCCAATTTTAGTTTTAATACAATATATACAATATTATGCTTGGCCGGAAAACACCATCTCCGGCGAACTTTCTTCCCTTCTTTGCTATTTAATCACATACTATGATACAAACACATTATATTCTGTACAAATTCACTCAAATATATTGCATTGTAGTATAAATACATTATTTTTTGCATGTATTTATGTATTTCGAAGGTTTGTATTTTTTTTAATACAGCTTAATACACTTGTATAATATTGAAATACACTGAATACAAACATTAAAATAGAACAGAATATAAGCAGTGATACATTTAATTTTAAAACACATTAAAATACACTGAATACAAATAGAAATACGGTGAATACAACCAATAAAATATATTGAATACAACAGTAATAACATATAATAGGAATAACTAAAATATTGTTAATATAAATTCATTTGAATACACTGAATATAAAATAGAGAATACAGTAAATACAAACATTGAATCTAATGAATGCAACAGTAAAAAAAAATATTGAAAAATACTAAATATAAAAGTTAAATACAACAGTTATATACAACTGAAAATCATTCTAATTAATTGGGTTGATAATGAGGCATGTTCGAATTGATTTTGTTGAGTTATATTAGGAGTGTATCACGCAAATTGATATCATTTCTGTTATTAGACAGCTGGACATATTATTTTTAAGGTGATTGCCGTTACTGTATTCATGAATACATGGCGCGAATACATGTGAATACGTGCGCGTACAGTTAGACTGTCCTGATTTTAGGCGTTTTTTGCTGCTGTATTCATGAATACAGCAGCGCGAATACATGTGAATACATGCGTGTACAGCTGGACTGCCCTGATTTAGGCGCTTTTTGTTGTTGTATTCACGAATACATCAGCGCGAATACAGCGGATACACTACCCTAACAACTGAATAGTAGCTATAGAAAGTAATTCTATATATAATAGCTATAGGAAGTTAATAGCCACTAAACAACCGTGATTTCTGAAAATTCATCTTCAGAATTTGACTGACGAAAAGAAAAAGTAAGCAAGGTTTTATTCTTTACTTCTGGAGAAGACTATTGGAAACCAAATTTCTGGGTTATGAAGAGTTAAAGTATTTGATGCCATACCCATGAAATAGCTATTTGTGTGTATACTTTCCACAGTTGCCTTGGTCATCGCTAAATCGCTAATGAAGAGGAAATGCATTTAGAACCCTTGGAATGTAATGTAAAATGGTCAATCATATAGTAAACGTGGTCAAGAATTATTTTTAGGGGTTGAGACGACTTTTTCTATTTCTTTTATCAAATGAAAAGGTGCAAAGATTTGAGCAGTTCCAGTAATGTAGCCTAAGAAAGAAGAAAATTAACAAGAGGCAGATTAAAAAAGGATATTCTATAAGTATGTATCCAGAACCTCTAACTTTATATAGATTTAAACAACCAGAAACTATTTCATGTAGGGATGGTTTTGATACACTCAGATAAAGAAGTAATATATGCAGATAGAGATTGAAGCTTGAAGATTCTCTTATGATGCTAAAAAGACCGCTAACTAAATGATGCTAAGACCTAATTAGGTTCCCTTTCGAATAAATCATCAGCTCCAAATTTACGCTTTCTTTTGAAGCCTCTGCTTTAAGATAAATTTTAAACTTTATTCCTCAAGCAAAATCGTTGGAGCCTAGTAACTTCTATGACTTCCCACCATCTCAGATTTCATTTGAATATGCTTTGATTAAAAGATATTTTTAGCATATCCTGTTCTTCGGGATATATTCTTTCAGTTTTAACTATGTATATATTGTTGGCAATAAAATATTATCGTCAATATTTTACAATCACATGCAAAAAGAATTTTAAAGTAGGCATGTAATCGATCACAATATCCTTAAATTTGGATTCAACTCTGTCTACAGATAGGCCCACAAGAAAAAAGAAAATATTCATTAGAATGGCAACCCTGGATGTTCATTCTCATATATATTTGAGTTACCTGAGGAATTGATGCATATAATAAATGCACATCATTTATTAATATACATTACATTGGATAATGCTTGAGAGCACAGACTATAATATTATTATAGGCTTGATGTGTAACAAAGACACAGGAAAGCGTATTCAATGGGAATGAATCTTGAAGTTAAAGGACTTAGTCAGCCAAGCCTTCCAGCCTCTTTTTCCATTCTGGGCAATCGCATTTGCCCTTCCTTCTGTCATCAGTAGCTTCTTTTGCTTCTTACAGAGGATGAAATTCCTCACTCCTACTGATCCTACCGTCTCCAATGGTCCCAAAGCTGAAATATCAGTTCTCAGAGAACGTGATCAATGCCCACAAATGTTAGAAGTACTATTGAGTACTGAACATATAGTAAGTAAGCGCCAAAAAAAAAAAAACGAAAATCTAATACGCACAATAAAATTCATTTCTCGAGCGAGGCTTAATTGGATGAACACCTACACCATCATCAACCGGTAGACTAGAGGTTGGAGTTGTGTCTTGTGTGGAAGATAAGAATAATGTATGAGAAAATAAATGCAACTGGTCCCTCATTTAATTTATTTAAACGTCTGAATATTTGTTACTTTAAAGTTTGAATTTGAAAGCTAACTTTTAAATGCAGTTAGCTAGAATTAAAGGGTTACGTTGTTTCTGTTAAGATAGCTATGTCTTAACATCTATAGGTAATACATGTCTTTTGCACCCACTGTTTTTTCTCTGTTCTAAAAAAACTCACAACATATTCTTATCTTACAAGACATGAGTTCCCTAAATGTATTGCATGTCTTTTGCCTCAGATTCTCTAACCCCTCTTCTCTTCTGTTCTAAGAAACTCGCAATATATTCTTGTGCGACGTTCAAGTTTTGCTGAACTTAATATTTTTTTGACTTGGTAATTCCGAAAACAATTCCATCACTCACCCATGAATACTAGCCAGAGGAAGAAATTCCATAAGTAAAATGAATATATTACCGAAGTCACCAATTATGTAGTCCTGCGGTTCCGTTTACTCCACAATAGTGGTGGCAAAATGAATAAAAAAAAATAGTTATCCATAATGAATTGTTTAAAAATGGGTGAAATATGAATAAGAACCAAAAGTGAATTAGGAATTCTCTTAAAAGACTTAAATTGTGGGCTACTCAAGTTTGGAAGATTAGTAATTCTCTCAAAAGTGATCATATTCAAGAAGACATAAATAATATGGATATCCATATTATCCGCTAGTTAATCCATTTTCTATCCGTATTAAATATGGGTCGGATCGGATCAAATAATTTATCTATTTTTTGCACTAGCCGTTTTCAACCTGCCAGTTTGTCACTCCTACTCCACATTTGATAAGATTAGAAAAGGAAAAGAGAACCCAAAGATTAAGATATGTATTGTGTACCATCAAGTCCAGCACTGGCTGGGTAAAAGAAGAAATCATTGACTTCAGAGCCCAGAAGTGGAAGTCGGCCCTCACGAGCATATTGTTTCAGAGCAGTGTCAACAACTCCAGCAACCTTATCATTCTCACTCACTACAAATCTTAACGGTCCAGCACTTCCCAAGACATTGATCGTGATCAAGAACCTGGTATTCTTTATTGGCTTCTGCAACGATTTCTTCTCCATCTGTCCTTTCTTGTTATACAGTTAAGAAATTTTTAGATTTTCAAGAAGCAGCTAGGTGATTTAAGTCAAGCTACAGAGCTGCAGTTATTGAACATAATAAGGAAAAAGATGGGATTATAAGTTTCTATGAATATTGATCTCAAGGGTCAAGGCCAATACAGCGATGGTACCAGGCTTCTTTAATAGAGCCAAAGGAGAGAAAAAACGAGAAGTAAGAAACGTAGGGCATCAAAGGTTTGATGGTATGAACCATTTAAGCCGTGAGGTGCTCTTGCACAGGCTTCTGCAAATGAAGAAAAAAGAGCGTGGAGGTATGAAATTGGGAATAGTTGGAAAAGTTAACGTCAACTACGCAACTTCTGAAATAAAAAGGAAAGGTTGTGCTTCTTGAAATGTGACTCTGGATTCTTGCTCTGCTTTTTGGGCAAATGCAATGCCTCTTATTCTATTATATACTACTAGTATAAAGGATTTAGGTTAAATACATTACTCCTATTAGTGAGTGTAAAGAATTTATGCAAGATGGATACGCAATTTAATTGATTATAGCGAGTTATTACTTTATATTTCAGGTTAATATATATTCGGCTTGTCTGAAGAGTAAGTACCCTATGTCAACTCAATCTAATAGTACAAATACTAGTAGACAGCATATGGCAAGTTCATTTATTCCAATCAAATTGATGTGTACAATTGAAGAATAAAGAGAAAAGGTATAAGGTACACAGAGAATATTTAAAGATATGGAGAAGTCTGGACTGCTAATTATCTCAGTGGAACTTATGTGAAGCAAATAGCAAACAGATAAATAGATTTTTATTTAAAGGTAAAATAAGAACAATAAGATGTTTTTTCCACTGGAACAAGGATATATAAACCGTTTAGATATTACTGAATTTATTCTATACAAACATAAAACATTTCTACAAAGTTGACAAACATCCCAAAACGAATTATATAAACTTAACAAATACCAGGGGTGAAGTATGTTATACATATAACGAGTGGCACGAGTCGTGTGGTTTTGATTCTTGAATTCTCAAGTTTAATGCTCTCGTAGAATAAATAAAGAATTAAGTGGAAAACACAACTAAGATTCATTTAAACCATAATGGAGTCAACAAAATTAAGTTACATGAGCAAACTTGGTTTCTTTTTTAATTTTAGTAGAGTACTAAGAATCCATGTGTAGGCTAGTCGTCCATCACAACTTAAACAATGGGACATTATTGGTAAGAAAAAATAAAAATATTCCTTTTCAGATTCCTCTTAAAAATTGAAATGAATACATTCACTACTGTTTAATTAAGTCAAACACAACTCAAATAATGGGAATAATTGCAATGCTTCACAACGCTCGATCGGCCAAATACTTCACTCCATCAAGATTCGTCACTGGTATTTAAGTGTATTTAACTTCGTGACCTTAACATTAGATTATAGAACTTTAAAATAAGGGGCTGGCATAGAAAACAAAATTCAGATATGCCATTATATGGAATAAGTCAACATATGGAATAAGTCAACAATAGTAAACATTGAGAAATTATTTTGAAAAATTAATCAAATACTAACATTTAACTCAAAATACTAAAGCGACGAGTGGAAGTCCAAAATCTTTATAAATAATTTTAGTAGCTCTTATCTATACCTACCCTTAGACTGGTAAACAGAATGGATATTATAAACTGGTCAAAGAAGTCCCACTATTTGTCGGGGTTGAGACTACTTTTTTCTTTTTCTTTCTTTCTTCCTAATGAAAAGATGCAAAGATTTGACAGTGGCAGTAAGATAGCCTAACAAAGAAGAAAACTAAGAACAGCGCAGATCATAAAAGGATATTCCTAAGTGCATTACCTCTAATTTTATAGAGGTTTGAACAACCAGAAAGTATTTATAGAGGGGTGGTTTTAGTACACTCAGAACAACTCATAAAGTAGCTAGTAGAAAGATTTGAAGCTTTTGCTTTTAGAAAGATTTTAACCTTTATTGCTCAAGCAAAATCGCTGGAAACCTCTATGATTTCCCATCATCCCCACATCACTCTTCATGAATATGCTTTGATTTTTGGGATATCTCAGGTAGGGGCGGACCTATGTATAATATCGAGGGTCACTGATTCCGAAGTTAAATTTCGACCGAAATCTTATATATGTATATGTGTTTAGTGGCGGAGCTAGAGTACCGGGAGCGGGTTCGGCCGAGCTCAGTAGCTTTGGTTTGAACCCTGTATTTATTTTAAAATTTTTATTGAATATGTATTAATTATTAATTTAGAACCCAGTAACATCAAACGATTAGAATCCTGAACTCATAAGCTTGAAATCCTGGCTCTGCCTGTGTATGTGTATACTTGGAAAATGATTAATTTAAATTACTTGGCACCCTAAACACTAAAAAAGTCTTTTAGGGCACCGGTTGAAATCAGTGTTGAAGTTCTGAGTCCGGATCTGATCTTAGGAATGAATTTTTGTTCCAAACAAGTTGATTCTCATAAATACTTACGGATTTTTTTAACCATATGGTATCTGTAACCCATTGACATGACTAACCCAACCACATTTGGCACATTAAGATGAATTGGTCAGTACCAGGAATTGATGCATATATATATATACATCATTTATTAATACTCTTATAGGCTTGACGAAACCACAATTAACTAAGGCACAAGAAATTGATTCAATGGGAATGAATCTTGAAGCTAAAGGACTTAGTCAGCCATGCCTTCCAGCCCTTTTTCCCATTCTGAGCAATCCCATTTGCCCTTCCTTCTGTCATCAGTGGCTGCTTTTGCTTCTTGCAGAGGATGAAATTTCTCACTCCTAATGATCCTATCGAGTCCAATGGTGCCAGAGCTGAAATATCAGTTCAGAAAAACAAAGGTTAACAATACCCTGAAATGTTTTAAAAGGTAAAAAAGGAGAAAGATTCAAGTGGCCATGTAAAGTACCATCAATTCCAGCATTGGTTGAGTAAAGAAAGAAATCGTTGACGTTAGAACTCAGAAGTGGAAGTCGGCCCTCACGAGCATATTGTTTCAGAGCAGTATCAACAACCACAGCAACCTTATCATTCTCACTCACAACAAACCTTAACGGCCCAGCACTTCCCAACACATTCACTGTAATCAATAACCTAGTACTATTATTCTTCACCTTCTTATTCTCCTCCCCTTTCTTTATTGCCTTCTGCATGCATATCTTCTCAGAAAATGATTTCATCAACTTTCTCTCCATTTAAATCTACCACTTGCAGTTATTGGACACAAGGAAGACAACGGGATAAATTTATATGAAAATCTATCTCAAGGGTCAAGGCCAATGCAACGATAGTACCATGCTTCTTTAACAGAGCCAAAGGAGAGGAAAAACGACAAGTAAATAACAGCGGGCATCAAAATTTTGATGGTATCAACCATTCAAGCAGAGATGTGCTTTTGCTCACGGGCTTCTGCAAATTAAGAAAAAAGCGCCTGAAGGGAAAAATAAGCTTCAACTACGGAACTTTTGAGAGAGAAAAAAAGGAAAGATGTGCTTCTTGAAATGGACACTGGATTCTTTCTCTGTTTTCTGGGCAAATGCTACACCTCTTCTTCTGTTATGTATACAATATTAATACTAGACAGCATTTGACAACTTCATCTATTCCAACCAACTTAATGTTTACTATTTAAGAATAAAGAAAAAAAAGCTATTACTACCAAACATTGAGAATAAATACCCGGAGAAGGTTCAACTGAATTCATTTTTATCGGAAAATTATACTCTACAAATAAGACATGAGAATTTTTTTTATTATATTGTTAAGTCGCCTTGACATAAGGAAAGCTTCTAATATAGGGAAGAATTAAAGAAAGATAGTTCAAGAGTTGCTTTATGTACACTATTAATACTAGACAGCTTATGACAAGTTCATGTATTCCAACCAAATTAATGTTTAAAATTGAAGAATAAATAAAAAGCTATTATCGTACTATATACTATATACCAATCACAGAGAATAAATACACGGAAAAGTGTGGACTCTCTGGCCGAGCCACATGGTTTGAAGAGAGAAAATTATATTGTATAAATAAGGTAAAATTAATTTTTGTACATACCTATAGAATTTTGAATTCTCTTAACATGAAGAAAGTTTCTAATATATATAGTGGAAAAGATGATTCAAGACTTGTTTTATTATGTAGTAAGTTTAAATCGTATGTGTGACATTTCTGCATTTTTTTTAATCCCTTGGCTCTGCCATTATCTGGACTGCTAATTACCTCAGCCAAATTCATGAGAAGCAATGCCAAAGGATTATTTAATGCTTTATTCACAGGAACAAGGATATATTTAATTCGTTAGATGTAACTCAATTATTCTATAAAAAATAAAACAATTTTACCAAGTTGACAAGCGTCCCAGAAAGAATAAATATAAACTGTTAACAACTACCATGCATGAAGTAAGCTATACATAAACTATAATTCTTGATGAGCTCTGGCCTGTGCCCTTTTGATAGTTGTTTAGGACAGAGCCATAAACCCCTTTGTCATCATAATAGTAGCTACTATAATATTGGGGAGGTTGAGGTATATATTAAAGTCGTGGCTTTGATTTTTGGATTATCAAGTTTAATGTACGGCAAGAAATGGCAGAAATATGATACTTTTTTGGGGCAGTCTTTAATTTTTGACCCCCGCTTATCCTACTGCTAAATTTTAAGACTAAAGTTAAAAGTGTTGCTCATTAGATAAACAAGAGATAAAACTTATTAAACTTAAAGTTTCACCCATAAAACTGAACAAAAGTTCAAGACATCATCCACTTTTTATGACTATTTGTGTACTTCACCCATGTATGGAGTACTAAGAACGCAATGGGCTTGATGTGAACTTAAACAAGTTGGACAATCTTTGGCATGAGAAAAAAAATTATAATTTTTTTTAGATTCCTCTGAGAAATCGAAAAGAATCATTACAATCAGTACTATTTACAACTAAAATAATGGGAAATTATTGCAATGCGCCAGTTTGGACGGCCAATTAGTACTTAATTATAGGTCCATGTTAGTTACTGGTACGGATGTTTTCATTATAGGTACATGATAATATTTATAACTAAAATACAAATTTTATACAATAATTTATATATTATAAAATTATTTTCAATTTTCATACAATATTCAAATAAAAAAAATACAACTACAACAGTATTTTATATATATATATTCTTCTTTTTCTTCTTCCTCTTCTTCTTCTTCTTCTTCTTCTTCTTCTTCTTCTTCTTCACCGAACACTCTCAAATTGAGATACAAACTCTCAAGAATATTCTCAATTATTTGTAACAACACCAAATTCAAACAAATAATATTATTTGAAAATCCAAAATTCGAATTTAAAGTTCCAAAACTTTTTAATGATCGTCAATGGCGGAGAGCCAACACCTTCAAAATTTATTAATTGACAATTTCAATTCGAACACTAATTTTGCAATATAAAAGAAAATTATTAAGTTAAAGCTCTATAGTAAAACGATTGAAATCCAACGATAAATGAAAAAAAATGACAAGATAGATGAGAAGAGAGAGAGAGAGAGAGAGCAGAGGGAATAACTAATATTCCTATTGAATTCACATTATAAAAAGATACTCATTTAATACTAATTTGTATATAATTAATAAAATTATATATCAACTTGCAATTAAGTTAAAACTTCGATAGCGAAGATAAAAATAGTATTGTAAATATTTTAATTCGTAACGTTGACAATAGATCATAGAACTTTAAAAATGAAGGATTGGCATGGAAAAAGAAAATTAATTTATATATCATAGAACTAATAAATTTGCCCATTCTTCGTGTCGGTCATGAAAGGCCTTAGCAAATTTACGAACAAATATTTTCTAATACCCGAATTTTAAAAATAAATTTCAAACCATACAAGTATTTACATGTATATTCAACAGATGTTCTCTACAGGCATTTGAATCATCAAATGTTGAGCCCATCACAAGAATAAACCAGAAGTGGATGATTTTATAGTATTGGCAAAAGAAGAGAAGTCAATGATGTAAATATCAGAACTTCATGTTTTGAGGGTGTTATTGTATGTGATATGCCACACCAATGCAAATCTACAAGTCAGCAACAATTCAATGAGCAGAATTAAAATTCTAGAACTTAATTTTGAGAACTTTTTGCTTTAAGCCCCAAAAGTTTTGAGGCCCCTAAAATTATTAATAGCGGAATACATATATAATGGCAGGGGAGGAGGCACTTATACCCAAGTGATATTGTGACGATTCAATAGGTCGTTTTGAGTATTAGCTTTTATTTTTGTGTTTCAGACTTCTATTATCTTTATTTGATGTTGTTGATTTGCGTGTGTGATCCGTGTCACTTTTCGAAAAGCTTTTAGATGAAATTTTGATAAAAATAAAATTTTTGACTAAAAAAGAGGTTAGAGTTGACCATGGTCAATATTATGGGTAAATTACCCCGGATCGGTGTTTTGATAATTTCGCTAGGTTCGTATTGTAATTTTGGACTTGGGCGTATGCCTGGAATTGAAATCGGAGGTCCCTAGGTTGATTTGGCTTATTTTGCCGAAGGTGAACAATTTGAGTTTGAAAATTTCCTAGATTTAACCGTAGGTTGACGTTATGGTTATCGGGTTCAGATTTTGGTGTTGGGAGTTAGAATAGGTTCGTTTTGTTATTTGAAACTTGTCTGTAAAATTTGATGTAATTCGTAATTGGTTTGATAGGATTGGGATGAATAGTTGTGATTCTAGAGGTTCTTGAGCTTCACTTTGAATTTCATGCATTTTGATGTCCAATTCGTGGTTTTAGATATTATTTTGATGTTTGATTGTGCGACTGAGTTTATATAATGTTATTAAACTTGTGTGCATTTTGGTCTGGAACCCCAGGGGCTCGAGTGAGTTTCGGATGAGTTTGGATAGTGTGAGGACTGCTGGTGTGCTTCAACTTTTGGTGTTGGGCTGCAGGTCTCGCAATTGCGATGACCTGTTCGCAAATGCAAACTCTGCTTTTGCGAAGTTGAGCTCGCAATTGCGATGGGGGACTGGGCAGGGTAGTCTTCGCATTTGCGAAGCAATGTTTGCAATTGCGGACAACCCAAACTCCGCTATTGCGGTGGCTTGGTCGCATTTGCGACTAAGCACAGGCTTAGACAGGTTCGCAAATGCAAACTTTTGATTGCATTTGCGGTTGGATGGGATATCGTATTTGCGATGGTTTTATCGCAATTGCGACTAATGCAGGCCGGGGGCACAACTCGCATTTGCGACCTGTTTCTCGCAATTGCGATGGTCGTAATTGCGTACAAGAATTCGCAATTGCGACACCCGCAGTTGGATAAAAGATGGAAAAATCGGGACTTAGCTCATTTTACACCATTTCTCAACCCTAAATACTCTAGAGCCGATTTTTCAAGAGTTCCCAAATTCATTGGTAAGCAACTTTAATCCATTTCCTTTTAATTACCTAATACTTTTCATGTGTTCTCAACATTAAATCTAGGATTTTCATGGTAGAAATTAGGGAATTAGGTAGAAATTGGGGATGTTGTAAAATTGAGATTTAGACCTCAATTTAAGGTCGGATTTCGAAACAAATTACATAACTGGGCTCGGTGTGAATGGTTAACTGGATTTTAGTTCGAATCTCAGGTTTTGATCAAGCGGGTCCGGAGTTAATTTTTGTTGACTTTTTCAAATTCATCAAAGACCTAACCGTTTTTCCTTCGTGATAGTTTCTAAAGGTTATTTTGAATTGTTTGATCGACAATTGGTTGGATTTGGTTGGTTTGGTGGCTTGTTCAAAAGGCAAGGTCGCGGTTGGTTGATTGACTTGGTTGCGGAGTGAGGTAAGTGTCGTGGTTAACCTTGACTTGAGAGAATTAGGACTTGTTAGTCTATTTTCTATGTGAATTATGTGTGGGGACGACGTATATACATAATGTGACGAGTATGTATCCGCTGTCATTGGGTTAAAGCATGCAGGTAAAAATTATTTTATTATATTATATTATTTCTATTATTATGCTTTTCATACCATAGTTAGATTATTACTTCTTTAATTGTTCGTCTTCATACCTATTGTTTACTTTGAAATTGTTGGAATTTTGAAAGTTGAGTTGAATTATCATGACTATGATTGAAGTGAAATTGCTTTCCACCTTGTTTTGCTATTTTGGATTAGTGTTGTTGCTTGGTGAGGAAGAGTGAAAAGCACGAACGGTGTTGCCGTGCCTTATTTTCATACAATATCATTTATTTGAGAGGTTGTGAGGATTAAAGCACGAAGGGTGATACCGTGCATTTGATTGCTTATTATCATTTATCATATCACGTGAGGAAGAGAGTATAATCACGTGAGGAAGAGAGTATAATCACGAAGGGTGTTGCCATGCCATTTCATTTATGATATTACATGGTGAGGATGAGAGTAAAAATAGGAAGGGTGATGCCGAGTCATTGTTGATTTTATTGCTTTACTTGATTTCTAGATTGGTGATTTAATTGGTTGCATTGTTATTGTTTTCGGAAAAAGGCTATTTTGTGATTTTGTACTTGCCGTTCTTATCGTACTTCCCTTTCTACATGTCCCCTCCCAGTTAATATTTTGATTGTCCTACTTGTGATTTTGTTGCTTTATATACCTGTACAGGATTTACGTCGGTGTCTTGTCATATCCTCATCACTACCTCGTCGGGATTAGGCTCGACACTTACGGAGTACATTGGGTCGGTTGTACTCATGCTACACTTGTGCACTTCTTGTGCAAATGCTGGTGTTAGTCCCAGCGGTGTCTAGTGGTGCTTCCGCTTGGATCATATCTACGGTGGAGACTTGAGGTACAGCGGCTGGCATTTGCAGTCCCTGAAGTCCCCATCTATTTTTATCTTTACTGTTCATCTCATTTCGAACAGTTGTATTCGTTCAAATCATACTTGTCGACTTCTAGCTGCTCATGTACTGGTGAAACCAGATTTCTGGGATTAGAATAGACCTTGTTATGTTATGGATTTATTTCATGTATTACAATTTTATTTATCGTTAATAATTGTTATTACTATGTTTTAAATTGTTAAGATGTTACATTGATTATCTAACGTTGACTTGTCTAGCAAATAGACGTTAGACGCCATCACAGTCCCGAAATTGAGAATCTGAATCGTGACAGATATCATCCTATTCCGCTTCATCGGAAAAAATTACTATATGTATAATATGCAAAAAAAAAAAAAATTACTATAATAATATAATATGAAGTGCACCCTCTAACTGATACATTGGTTATGTTGGTCAGGTGTTCTATCGTTCAAGTGGAGGTTGCGGGATCGTATCTCAACCTTAGGCTCATTGTCTTGCAAAAGGTTGATTTATTAAAAAATTAGACTTCGTCGAGAATTGAACCCTTGACGTCATCACGAGGAAAACATTGATTGAATTAACACCCCTAGACTTGTTTCAAGTTTTTTATAGAAACTTGTTAAACCAGCACTCCAAGACTTCATATTTTCTATAGAAATTTATATCTACAGATTTAATATAGGGAAAAAGTTATTTCAGCATCATCCAGTTAAATTAAAATTCTAAAAAAATTATTCTGTCTCTGCGATTTGCAAATTTTGGACGTGTTGGCATGTTATTTTTGCTTTTTTCAGCTTTCCATCTCTATCATCATGCATCCTACTTTGTTTATTTATTCACTTTCTTTAAATATTAACACTGTTTCTTAAAAGTTTTGCGTACGCCGCTGTATAATAAGTAATATTTTTTCTTAGACAATAGTAAAATTTGTAAAAAAAAATATACAAAATCTTTATTTAAAAAGAAAAGAAGAAGAAAGATTGTCTACTTCTGAACAATAAAAATATTCTATAACTTCGAATTAAATTATTCAAATCTTAATGTTAGTGAATAAAAGTTTTACAATAAAATCCTAGATAATATTTTACAAACACGTGATTATATCTTATTAACTTGATTAACTATTACCAATATAAGTAATAATATTGCTATTTTCAGTTAAATGTTTAATGTCTTACAAAAATATTATATCATAAAGTTTAAAGCCTTTTATTAAAATTTAGTTTTTCCGTCACAATTTATTGAGCCGCGCTCTTGGTCTCGATTTTCCCTTATCTTTGAAAACTTTGAAATGCCACAATTTTATTGACTTATTTCACTTTCTCTATTACAAGGCAAAAAAATTTTGTCGCCCAAGGGCAAAATTGTCATTTTACCTTGCCATCTTTTTAATTTCTGTTTCTATTGGTTGATTATGGGCAAATATGTCATTTGGTTCCCTAAACTAATACTACTAATCTGTTTCGGCATTTCTGTAATGATAGACACAACAAGAAACCTCAATTCTTTCATTTGCTTTCAGCCTTAAGGACTAATCTTTGATTCTCTTCATCATCTCGGTGGGTCGTTCAATTTCGGGTAAGCTTTTCTCTCGATATTTGCTTTAATCTTCTTCCAATTATTTTCAAATTTCTAAATTTTATGGCTGAAATTCATAGTTGTTTTTCTACTGTGTTCTTGTTCATCTCCTTCCTTTTGTTTCTCTCTTTCATCCTTAAAATGTTCCTTTTGCATGATCTCTTTATTTTTCTTTCAGATTTTCAAAGACTCTTTTTTTATCAGCTGGGTTGTTCTAATTTCAGGTATGATTTTTCTCAACTTTTTGCCCCAATTTCTTCCAATTTCTCTTTAGACTTCCGAATTTCATTCCTGGAATTCATGGATGATGTCTGTAATGGTGAAAGGGGAAGAGCTTCGGAAGGTTTGCTATGCGTAAAATGTAGTTGGGAGATCGAGATAGATTACGATGAACAAATAGATTATAGTAGTTTCATTTGCTTTTGACTTCTTTTTGAATTTCGAAAAATGTCCCTTCAAATTTTGTTATACCAATCTGATGGTTCACTTTTTCGTTTTCAATGATTAAAAAGGTAACTTTCTATTTTCATCTCCCGTCAATTCTTCCATTCACTCTTCTCTGTTTCTATCTTTCGTAGAAGTTTTATTATAGCTATCGATTGATTGAAAATTTTTATAATTATAAATGAGCATGTTTTTAAAATATTCTGCTTCTTATTGTCACATTAGTTCTTTTTTATTGAGTGCATTTTGATTGGTGTTATTTCAACTTCAGTATTCTTTGACCAAAGAGTGATCATCTAGGTTGAGAGACGAGTCAATGTTGTTTAATCTCCTTTTTCTTTACACGATAAGAAAGAATTTGGGTTCACAATGCATCTTCATGCTCAACATGATGCACCAACCTCGGGAAGTTTTACTTCCAATCTTATAGAGTTCCTGATGGTGCTTACTCTAAGTCTCAGTTGAGAAGTCGGATGGAGCTTACTCTAAGTCTCAGTTGAGAAGTCGGATGGAGCTTACTCTAAATCTCGGTTCAGAACTCTGATTGCATGCATTCACAGTCAATTGATAATGAAGTATTTGAAGTTACATGTAAGTTAGAATTTTACCTCTATTTGATTGATGTTTTCTTTAAGAAACACAACTGAGGAAGTTTTCGTTGAAAACTTTTTGCATTACTTAATTAGTTTAACTTTTCAGCAGACAATTTGACAGAGGTTGCAAATTTCTGAGAGCTGAGTGAATCATGAATTATAGTTTTTGGGTTGGTGATCTCTTCTGATATGATAAATTTATGATATGGGTGGCAAAGTTTTTCACCTTTCCTCTTGCCTGTAAGCTATAAATTTTTGACAGATTATTGTAAATTGGTATTATTATTAATTTTTGCCAAGAGCATTAAATTGAATCTCTTCTTGCTTTTCAGGAAAAAATGTACATATAGAGTGACAATTTCACACATACCCCTATCGTTTCCTTGAAGTTGATTTACAAGGCATGTATCGAGTTTTTATGACCAGTATGAATGGCTCCTTTACTTTTTGTTATTTTGAGCTATTGGGAAGTTACTTTTACGCAAATAATTGTAGAAAAAAAGGATCTATCTGATAATCCTTTGTGGCTTTCACCTGTTATTTTCCGAGTGCTGACAATTGTTTTAAAATTAAATAGACTGTAGGAAAGCAGTGCAATATGCCTTCTTATTACTGATGCACACCTTTAAAGAAAATAATACTTCTCATTTCCTTTTTAATCTCTGTGTTTGTATACCATTTAGAACTATATCGTGCATCGCTATCATGAGACAAATAGTCTTGTGACTGTTAATGATTCTCCATGTAATTGAGGTTAGTTATTGGAACTACTAAGAGCTGGCTTTGTTTGTTGTTAACATATTTTTGGGTAGTTTAGAAGACAACATTTGTGAAAAGGCTCAAGTGGAGCAATGTCTTATTGTCGAGTCACTGAGAAGA
Source organism: Nicotiana obtusifolia (assembly GCA_002018475.1). Classification (NCBI taxonomy): domain Eukaryota; kingdom Viridiplantae; phylum Streptophyta; class Magnoliopsida; order Solanales; family Solanaceae; genus Nicotiana; species Nicotiana obtusifolia. The sequence goes on from MCJB01049241.1 coordinate 191,206, forward strand.
AGCCTACCAGATTATTGCGCTTCAACTACTTTATGAAGTCAAGGCAGTTAACCATCTTGATATGTTCCTTTATTTCATATTCTTTTGGTTCATAGCTCTCAGCTTTAGTTGAATTCTAGAACGTTGTCTAAACTGTTGAAACTACTGACATTGATTCATTTAAGTCTGGTCCCTAATTTGTCATTTTGGTCTGATATTCATGTCTCAGTACATGCTGCTTTGTACTGAGATCTTTTCCAGGATCGCAAGCATCAAACCTTAAGGTACTGATAGCTTCTACACCTCAAGGGAGATAAATATTTTTGGTTAATTTAAGAGTTACATGGAGTTGGTGATTTGTCAAATCAAAAGCAAAATTCTTAATCTTCATATTAATACATCACAATAACTTCATTTTATCAGATGAATGAACCTCAGAGTGTGAATCAAGTCTTACAAGTTTTAATGTTTGAAATGCAATATCTCGTGATCTTCATGCATAATGCACACCGAGATATTGTTTTAGCCTTGAGGATAGAACTATTGTCTTATATGGCTCTTGAAAGAACCAAATAGAAAATGCTTTTGGAGTTGAACTTTCTAATGTGTTTCTTTTTCATTTACATTTTCAACAGATCAATCATAAGAAAGTCTTTGTCTTGTGAATGACAGGTTAGGCGAGATCTAACTGCCAAATGATACTGGCTTATTTTTTTGCTAAATACCTCACTCTAAGCCCATGTTTAGAGTATTTCAGTAATCCAAAGATCATCTCTTTGTCAAATTTTTCCATTTCTCCGATTAAAAGTCTACGCTTCCTCTGCTTTTCTGTTTAGGTCATGTGCTCACTGTAACTTCCTATAATAAATCTCATCAACTCACCTCAAATAACTTGCTTCACCTGAAGAAATAGAACAATACAAATAACCATCATGTCAAGAGGGTAAAACTTGTCTAATCAATTTATTTAGTTGGTTCAACCAAGCCCTGTAACTAGCTTTGAATATTTTTTTGGATTGTGTCTGCTCCTTAGTTATTCAGTAAGTTTTTGTATATGAGCAGCCACACTTTTGTTGTATATTTTTTGCTATGCATCTTCTTGATGCCATTTAATGAATTATCTTACTTCATCAATAAAAGAGGGTAAAACTACCGAGAACAGAGTTCTAAGAAATGAGAAGTTTTTCGGCAGAACTCTAAGATATTAAAATTTTGGATCTTTTATGAAAATGGATTGGCTTGGGATCTCGTGGATTGAATTGCGTATAGAATTTTATGTCGATTGTATTACATTCTTTTCCAATACTTTAATGATTGATCAAGCCTGCTTGAAAGAAAGAACCACACAATAAGAAAGAAGTTTTATTACCTATTAGTTGCAAAGCTAATAACCTAAATCTTTTAAAAATTAGAGCATGACTTCCATATCTTTTGAGGGATTACATGGAAAAAAACATATTCCTGAATGAAAGGACATGGAAGTTAGATAACGTAAGGCCGGAAGGCATCACCTATATCTTTTCTTTGAGGAGCGCTTCTTTGCAACAGTGTACTACTGAACTTTCACCTGGCTAAGTAAAACTTTTGGCTCATTGACTTTTAGTTTGTAAATAATACCACCTACAATTTAATCTGTGGAGCTTTTCTCTTTTTCTTTTTCTTTTTTTTTTTTTACTTTTTTTTGGCTAAAACTATTATATGGAATATTATATATTACGACATTTCTTGTATCAATGTTCTTATTGGGTTGATTTGTTTTGAAGTTGCCCGTGAGTATGAGCACTTCTGAATCATTGTTCAATTCTTCCAACCTATGTGCTTGTTCAATTCTCTTATTTTGCAGAGGATTAGAACTAAGTGAAGCAATAACTTTCATATCTTTGGAATTTGAAACCTGTTGGAGCTCTGTCAACCACTGATGATCCAAGCAGCTTTTCCTATTTTTTGAGATTGAATTGTTAGGATGCTTTTCTTTTGTGCTACAAAAAAACGATTCGACTTCTGACCGACGTTGAAGTCATTTATCATTCTAGATTATCTTGATCACTCTCATCTTTCCTTTGACTTTCTAATTGCTGGAAAGATATGAACTTGTTCTTCATTCTCAACTAAAGAATGCTTTCTTTTGGTTAAAATTTAATCCTCCATAAAAGTATGCATGAAAAATTATGTCAAAAACATCAGAGTTTAGTTTTGTTCTTCCACGTAATATAAGAAAGTTATCAAGGTTCAGATATCCACAAGTTTTCTATTTGTTTCTTGCGTCTTTGTAATGTACGACTTTTAAATGTTCCTTTGCTATTTGCTAAGGATTATTTTATGCTTCGCTTTTGTGTGTTTCAACGGAGTTATTTTTCACATGTACTGTAACAGTGTAGTGCAGGATTTGACACGAGAAGAAAATTTAAAATGTTGGGCCCGTGCTTGCGTAGCACGGACAAACCTCATCAAAGTATAAAAATAAAACTTTTAAAGCATAATTATTAGCCTCATAGTTTACCCTACGATAATGGAGTAATAGTCCACTCCAAATAATTTGTCAAACGCGTGTGGGTTGGGACAGTAAGGTGGTATGTCAAGTGGTTATTTAGGTATCGATTGGAGTATTTTGTATGAATAATATAATAAAGGGTAATATCGATCATTTCCGTATAGGAAAAGAACAAATTTGACCCTTTTCCCTCTCAAATAAATCATTACTTCCAAATTTATAGTCGTATGGGTATGGATTGGAGTATTTTTGCATGAATATTAACAAAAGGTATTGTTGATCATTTTCGTATAGTAAAAGAGCGAATTCGACCATTTCCCTTCCGAATAAATCATCCGTTCCAAATTCATGCTTTCTTTTGAAACCTCTGCTTTTAGAAAAAATTAAGTTTTTGTTCCTCAATCAGAATAGCTGTAAACTTTTACTATGATTAATGATGGTGAATATGGTTTAAATTTAAAATATCTTAATTAGGCATGGGGTTTTGTTCCAAGGAAGTTGATTCTCATAACCATTTGAATTACCTAAGGAATTGATGCATACACATTAATTATGAAAATAATAATCATATATTCATCAAAAAGGCAATTGCTTGAGAGCACAGAATCAACTTATTTTAGTCTTGATGAACACACAATTGAAAACAACAGAATAAAGTGCTGCAATGATAATGAACCTTGAAGTTAAAGGACTTAATGTGCCAAGCCATCCAACCTCCTTTTCCATTCTGAGCAATGCCATGTGCCCTTTCTTTTGTCATTACATGTTTTTGCCTCTTGCATAGGATAGGATGAAATTTCTCACTCTTAGTGATCCTATCGAGTCCAATGGTCCCAGAGCTGAAAAATCAGTTGAGTAAAAAACGTTACCGATGTTCAGAGATGCATAAAAATCATTGAACGCGTCGTAAGTGCAAAAATTTTAATCTACAAGGTAAGGTAATATTGATTTAGTCAACGAGCACCTATATTATCAACCAGTAGATTAGAGGTTGTAATTTTTTTCATCTGGACACCTATTCATTCTTCGGGGTGTATAAGGCCACAGAGCAAAGGCATCTATTTCGGAAGATCAGGATTTCTCTCTACTGCTCAAGCGGAACCACATTGGACTATAGCAAGAATAACTGTAATTGAATCGGGAAGGAGAGACTTCCCTTGAACTTAATAAATGGCATCTACTTCATAAGTGACAAGGCAAATATATAGGGGAATCTAGCCATTTATTCTACCTGACTTGTTAAGAGGGTAAGTTCTAAAAAATATTAACTACTCTACGTACCATCAATTCCATCAGTAGCTGAGTAAAGAAAGAAATCATTGACATCAGAACTCAGAATTGGAAGTCGGCCCTCGCGAGCATATTGTTTCAACGACACTAGCAACCTTATCATTCTCACTCACAACAAACCTTAGCGGTCCAGCACTTCCCAGGACATTGTGATCAAGAACCTAGTAACTTTCACCTTCTTTATTGGTTTCTGCATGGATATCTTCTCAGAAAATGATTTCGTCAACTTTACCTCCATCTATATATCCTTTTATCAAGAAACAGCTAGCTGATGCAATTGGAATAAGGAAAAAAGATGGGACAAATTTATATGAAAATCTCAAGGGTCAAGGCCAATGCAGTGATAGTACCAGGCTTCTTTTTTTTTTAACAGAGCCAAAGGAGAGGAAAAACGAGAAGTAACAGAGGGCATCAAAATTTTGATGGTATCAAACATTCAATCCGTGAGGTTCTCTTGTTAAGGCTTCTGCAAATGAGGAAAAATGTTAGCATACGAAATTTTGAAAGAGAAATTGGCAAATTTCATCTAGGGCTTGAAGGAAGAGGAAAAGCTAGAGAGAAGATATTTCTTATTTCGTAGACCATCAAAAATGCCAAAGTCTCCAGAATATTCTGTCTCTATCCAAAAAAAAAAAAAATTCTGTCTCTATCCCTATATATACATTGGGCCTCTTTTTTCAAAATCAGATAACTAAATTACTCATAAATAAACTAGGCTCGACCCAAATACAAAAGACTAACAGCAGATCAGCAGTCTATATTCCTTCATGTAATCCCAACACCCCCCTCAAGAGGGTGGGCACACACCCAACGTGCCAGTCAAAGTGCGATGTTGCAAACCTGTCAAAGACTTGGTAAAAATGTCAGTCATTTGAGAAGAAGTAGGAACATGAGATAAAGAAATGAGGCCATAAGCTAATTTGGTGCGAATAAAATGACAATCTACTTGGATGTGTTTGGTGCGCTCTTGAAACACCGAATTCTTGACTATGTGAATAGCAGCCTGGCTGTCGCATAAAACAGGAACTGGAGCATTAATAGAAAGACCCAAATTAGATAACAACCTGATCAACTAGGCTACTTCAGCAACCACTTTACTCATAGCCCCGATATTCTGCTTCAGCCGAAGACAAAGAGACAATATTCTGCTTTTTAGATTTCCAACTAATGAGACTACCAACCAAATGAATGCAAAAACCAGCACTACAATAAATTTCGATCATAAATTATTTTGTCACCTAAAATTCATATTTCGTCACAAAAGGTTTTTTGTGAAGAATTTCTTTTTGTCAAACTTTCGTCCCTAAAACACCGTCACTAATAGTATGCAAAGACAATTTTGTGCTTCGTCGCTAAATAAAGTTATATTAAATACAAATTCTTTTTTGTCTCCAAATATGTAATATTTATGACAAACTTTTTTGTCATAAAAAGTGTAAAAATTTTGTAGTTAAAAACGTTGTATCATCGCTAATAAGGTCTTTAATACTGACGAATCTAATTTGTCACTAATTATAATTTTAATTAGTGACGATGCTCATTGTCTTTAAAGCTATGCATAATTTGTGGTTAAAGGAATGTAATTTTGTCACTAAATGGTTATGCTTTATGTACAAAAGAAAATTTTCGTCTCTAAATGGATAAATTAACGACAAATTTGTTTGTCCGAGAAGCGGCAATCCCGTAGTTGAAACTATTTTTGTGTCTCGACAAATGATACTATTAGTGATAAGACTAATTTGTCACTATATGTTGTCTTAATTAGTGACAATTTTAATTGTCATCATTGTCATCAAATATTAAGTTAATTTGTAGTTAAAATACGTTATATTATTATTATGAAGGCCATTTCCGGACAAATTATATTGTCACTAAAAGTTAATATCAATTTTGACGAATGAAAATGTAGCAAGACAATTTACATTCTGTAGATTAAAAAAGATATTTTGTGACGAAAATGTGATTTAAAATAAAAGAGAAACGTAATATAAACATTCATACAAAATCAGATACTAATACATGTGTAATTATTCTAAGAAAATATGCAAGTACAAACTCATCGGGTAAATAAAGTGAAATACCTAAAACATGAAATGTCTAATTGAAATGTGGGTACTATGGTAAACTAAAAAAGACAAGCATATTGCTTCCTCGTGTGCTAATGTAACGTCACTTATCGACAAACTTCCCTAACACTATTTCCACCTTCATACACCTGTATAAAAAAAAAAGGTTAATAAATACGTTTTAATTTCATGATTTTGAAAAATATATCTTCAAACGGAAATCAGAAACTAACTTTAATTAGTGAAGCAATAATAATAAAATGAGAAATAGATAGTAACTTCTATGCAAAATCATTAACTATATAATATACCCTACACGGAAAAAATTAAAATGAAGGATAAAAATAAAAAAACCTACATCAATAGAAATACCTCCTCATCAAAATAATATCGAGAATTCCTTAAGCCATGAATCAAGGCCCTCAATTATAGCAAAAGACGATTTTCACAGCAAAAACTTGTGAAGCTGCTTCTTGTGCTATTCAACGCTTGCATAGAAACTAATAGAGCCATGGTAAATGATGTTAGGAACTTTTATTAGGTAAAAATTTTAAAGAGGTCAAAACTAGACAAGAGATGAGAGGAGTTGCCTTTATCTAGTTATAGGGGCCGGCGAAGATGATGGCACCTGCGATGGTTGGACGTGGATGCCCATCCGTTGGAATAATAAAAACCAATTTGGAGAAAAAACAGAAAATATATGCATGAATTTCGCTTATCTATTAGAGTCTATGTAGTTATATTAGTGAATACCTCAAGTTTATCTTAGTGGAAGGTGGTTCATGGTTTATAGGGAGGGAATGGATGAGAGAGGAAATGTTACACGAAAATATTGGAGGGAAGGTAAAATAATTGAAAGTTAACTTTTATTATTTATCTTCCCTCCATAATTTTCGTATAAAATTCTCATATTTGTGACTTCCTTAAATATTGAGATTATATTCTAACTTTGTCTTTTGGTATATGACTTATTGTATGCGGTTAAACTCGGGCTCACCTATATGTAGTCATAATCGGGCTCGAGCCTGTACGGTTAGCATCAAGTTTAACTACCGCTCGATAAATCGGGCTCGAAGTGCGTAGGATCGAACCTGAACATCATCGAACCGGAACACGAAGCTAGAACATCCAACCTCGAGAATACCGAGCCCATCGAACCCGACTTCGAGAATGTCCAAGGGTAGATCGTCGAACTTAAATGACGAAGGACTGGAAAATCTACGATAAGATAAGCATCACGGCGGGAATCTCGGCACTGATCAATAGAACCGTTTAATTAGCAAAATCAAGAGATACTCTACCTTGTATAGAGATTCTTACCTTGTATAATGACTTACCAGATGATGATCTCCCCACTATATAAAGGGAGGATGTAATCGTTTAAGGCATGATATTTTTTTTACACGAATCATCAAGAAAAAGAAAGAAACAGTTTACTATTCTCTTAAATCCCTCTATTGTTCCAATTCTTGCTATAGTCCGTCTCTGCTCAAGAAGGATTACTCAACGGTCAAGAGTATCTAACTTAGTTAGTTTGCTTTTCTTCTCTATTTATCTTTTAATTTTAGTTCTCGCTATATTATTTATCATTTGTATCAAATTAGGCCACATATCCTTAAAACTACGTATAAATTCAATTGTTATCCGAAATTTAGGGTAAACAGTTTGGCGCCCACCGTGGGGCTGAGGATAATAATGGATACTTGATACAATTTCTTGTCACACACATTATTTTACGCTTGCTCTTTGAAGTGTCTTTGATTTTAGGTACAATACGAAAATATCAAACTCTTGATCGACACCTCTGCACGTTGATAACGAGTTCGATCACCAAGGTGAAAATAATAACATAGCGCCCAGTAACGGAATTCCAATCGATGCCAACTTACAAGTGGCAGTTGATGCAAATCAGCTCACCGGTCCCACAAATAGCATTCATAGGGGGACTCGATCAATGATGCAACATCCCCGAAATGACGAAGGGGACGGGATCAGTCTTTGGATGATCTTCGAAATGCTGCAAGCCCAACAGGCTGCCATAGCTCAGTTACAAAATCGAAGTCAAATCTCGAACAGGATCGAACCTGGTCCTTCCCGGGAAATTACCCATAGAGATAGACCGATTGCAGGAGGATCGAATGAGGGTGAATCGGGGACGAACCCCAGAATTATGAAGATGCTCGAAGAACTAACTAAGCGGATAGAATCTGGGGAGAAAAAAATCGAAGCAAATAACAAAAAGGTGAAAACTTACAACTCCAGGATGGATCAAATCCCAGGAGCACCCCCGATATTAAAAGGCCTAGATTCCAAGAAGTTCGTGCAAAAACCTTTTCCACCAAGCGCGCCTCCAAAACCGATACCCAAGAAATTCCGTATGCCAGAAATCCCCAAGTACAATGGGACAACCGACCCAAACAAGCATGTAACCGCATATACATGCGCTATCAAAAGGAACGACGTGGAGGACGACGAAATCGAGTCCGTTTTGTTAAAGAAATTTGGGGAAACTTTGTCGAAAGGAGCCATGACATAGTATCACAACTTACCCCCTAATTCTATTGACTCGTTTGTTGTGCTTGCAGATTCTTTTGTAAAAGCACACGCAGGCGCCATCAAGGTCGAGACGCGAAAATCGGATCTTTTCAAAGTCAGGCAGAAGATAACGAGATGCTCAGAGAGTTCGTGTCTCGGTTCCAAATGGAACGGATGGATCTACCACCGGTCATAGACGATTGGGCTGTTCAAGCTTTCACTCAAGGGCTCAGTGTTCGAAGCTCAGCGGCTTCGCAGCAACTTAAACAGAACTTAATAGAATACACTGTTGTCACATAGGCTGATATACATAATCGATACCAGTCGAAGATCGGAGTCGAAGATGATCAGCTCGGATCCCCTTCGTGATCCATTTACCCCGTTAGAACTTACGACAAAATTCGAAGGGAAACTTATCACGAACAAAGATCGAATAGAGAGTGACATCGACCATATCACGGGGATAGAAAAAACGGCGGATCCGGGCTTCATTCCCCAAAATCTGAAAGGAGAAACGGTCGAGGTCAGAACAACCGGGGGCTCATGATCAAAAGCAATTTTGAAAGGCCCATCGGACCCAAAGAAGCACCTCGATTATCGGAGTATAATTTTAATGTTGATGCTGCCACCATCTTATCTGCCATCGATCACATCAAGGATACTAAATGGCCTCGGCCATTGCAATCTAATCCAACCCGAAAGGATCCTAATCAGATATGCAAATATCACGGCACTCACGGTCATAAAATAGAAGACTGCCGATAATTGAGAGAAGAAGTAGCCCGGTTACTCGACAATGGACACCTTCGAGAATTCTTGAGCGACCGAGCAAAAAATCACTTTAGAAACAGAAATAAACAGGCAAGCTAGGAAGAACCTCAGCATACGATCAACATGATTATCGGTGGAGTAGATACCCCTCAAGGTATGATTCTCAAACGCACCAAAATATCCATCATCAGGGAAAAGCGCACTCGGAATTACTCGGCGGAGGGGACTTTATATTTTAGCGAGGAGGATGCGGAAGGAATTGCACAACCCCACAATGACGCACTGGTAATGTCTGTACTCATACACAAAGTTAGAGTAAAACGTGTGTTAATTAATCCAGGTAGCTCGGCCAATATAATCCGATCATGGGTCGTGGAGCAGCTCGGCCTGACGGATCGGATCGTTCCTACAGTCCGAGTACTTAACGGGTTCAATATGGCATGTGAAACCACCAAGGGCAAGATTACGTCGCCGATAAATATTGCTGGAACCGTTCGAGAAACAAAATTTTATGTGATTGGAGGGGACATGAGGTACAATGCTCTATTCGGAAGACCATGGATCTATGATATGAGGGCTGTACCTTTGACGTTACACTAGGTGCTGAAGTTTACAATGCTCGATGGAGTGAAAACGGTTTTGGGGAGCAACCAGTTGCGAAGGAGATGTTCACGGCGGAAGAAATAACAGCAACACCAATGATTCCTAGCCAGAGAATCGAGAACAGAATCAAATAGCAACCACAGATATCATCTTCGGCAAAGGTGGATAAACAAGTAGATGTCGAGGATGATGACTACGGAGTTCCTCGATCTTTCATCACCCCCGATGATTCCAATGCCAGCAAATCGACCATCGAGGAACTGGAACAGGTCACTCTGCGAGAAGACCTGCCCGAACGAAAGGTATACCTGGGCTTGGGGTTAAACTCCAAGCTCAGAACAAAACTTATCCGATTCCTTAAAACTAATGAAGATTGTTTCGCTTGGTCCTGCCTCGATATAACAGGTATATCGTCGGAGATAACCACTCACAAGCTGAGTCTGGATCCGAAGTTCATTCCGGTCAAACAAAAAAGGAGGCCTCAGTCCGAAACCAAACACGCGTTCATCAAGGATGAGGTAACCAAACTTCTAAAGATAGGGTCTATTCGGGAGGTTAATTACCCGGAATGGTTGGCAAACGTAATAGTAGTCCCTAAAAAAGGGAATAAATTAAGAATATGTGTAGATTATAAAGACCTGAATAAAGAATGTCCAAAAGACTCTTTTCCCTTACCCAACATCGATCGCATGATTGATGCTACCGCTGGCCATGAGACCTTTAGTTTTCTCGATGCATACTCCGGCTACAACCAAATACGGATGGACCCAGGTGATCAGGAAAAAACTTCCTTCATCACTAAGTATGGCACATACTGTTATAATGTAATGTCATTTGGGTTAAAAAATGCGAGAGCCACATACCAACGCTTAGTAAACCGAATGTTCGAAAAACAACTAGGAAAGAAAATGGAAGTTTATATTGATGACATGTTAGTTAAGTCCCTGCGAGCAGAGAACTATTTAAACCATTTGCAGGAAACATTCAGTGTGTTGAAGCAGTACAACATGAAGTTGAACCCGGAAAAGTGCGCTTTTGGTGTGGGTCCAAGTAAATTCCTCGGATTCATGGTCTCGAATAGTGGAATCGAGATCAATCTCGAAAAAATAAAGGCTATCGAGGACATCACAGTCGTGGATAACGTGAAAGCCATACAAAAGCTGACCGGGCGGATAGCCGCTTTAGGGAGATTTATTTCGAGGTCATCGGATAAAAGCCACCGGTTCTTCGCTCTATTGAAAAAGAAGAACAACTTTTCGTGGACTCCGAAATACCAACATGCTTTAGAAGAGCTCAAAAGATATTTATCGAGCCCACCACTGCTTCATACACCGAAGGTGGATGAACAATTGTACCTTTACCTGGCAGTCTCGGAGATAGCGGTCAGCGGAGTCCTAGTCCGAGAAGAACAAGGTACACAATTTCCGATTTATTATGTCAGCAGAACCCTAGGCGAAGCCGAAACTAGGTATCCTCACTTGGAAAAACTGGCGCTCGCTTTGCTAATCGCTTCGAGGAAACTAAAACCATATTTCCAATGTCACCCCATATGCTTCGTAACGACTTACCTATTAAGAAACGTGATGCACTAGCCCGAGCTCTCTGGTCGATTGGCCAAATGGGCCATAGGAATAAGTGGGTACGACATTGAATATCGACCTCGAACCGCCATCAAATCTCAGGTGTTGGCGGACTTGTGGCCGATTTTACACCGTCCCCAATACCCGAGGTCAAAAGAGAATTGTTAGCTGGGTCAGGAACTCCTTCAGGAATATGGACCCTATTTACATATGGTGCTTCGAACGCAAAGGGATCCGGACTTGGCATCGTGTTGAGGCCACCAATTGGTAACACAATTCGACAATATATTAAGACTGTGAAACTAACCAACAACGAGGAAGAGTATGAGGCCATGATTGCAGGCTTAGAATTGGCCAAAATCCTGGGTGCGGAAGTGATTGAAGCCAAGTGCGACTCCCTTCTTGTTGTAAATCAAGTCAACGGAACGTTCAAGGTCAGAGAGGAACGAGTGCAAAGATACTTAGACAAACTACAAGTGGCGCTGCATCGGTTCAAGGAATGGACCTTACAACATATACCTCGAGATCAAAACAGCAAGACCGACGCCCTCGCTAGCTTGGGATGTCAATCGAAGATGACGAGATCGATTCTGGAAAGGCAGTACAGCTCATGAGATCGGTAGTGGAAGAAGGCCATGCTAAAATCAATTCGACAAGTCTAACTTGGGATTGGAGGAGCAAGTACATAGAATATCTCAGTTCCGGAGAACTCCCCTCGGATCCAAAAGAGTCGAGGGCCTTGCGTACAAAGGCGTCCCGGTTCAGCTTGGCCGATGACGGAACCCTATTCAGAAGAACATTTGACGGCCCACTCGCGATATGTCTGGGACCGGGCGATACTGAATATATTTTAAGGGAAATCCACGAAGGTACTTGGGGGAACCATTCCGGTGTCGAGTCGCTAATTCGAAAAATAATCAGGGCCGATTACTATTAGATCGACATGGAAAAAGATGCAAAGGAGTTCGTTCGAAAATGTAACGAATGTCAAAGGCACGCCCCGATGATCCATCAACCCGGGGAGACACTTCACTCAGTCTTATCATCGTGGCCATTCATGAAATGGGGAATGAACATCGTTGGCCCTCTTTCCTACACACTAGGTAAGGCTCAATTTTGTACTATTTATGACTGATTATTTTTCTAAATGGGTAGAAGCACAGGCATATGAGAAGGTTAGGGAAAAAGAAGTGATCGAATTCATTTGGGATCACATTATATGTCGATTTGGGATGCCAGCCGAGATCGTATGCGACAACGGGAAGCAATTCATCGATAGCAAAGTGACAAAATTCTTTGAAGATAGCAAGATCAAAAGAATCCTATCGATGCCCTACCACCCCAGTGGGAACGGACAAGCCGAATCTACCAACAAAACAATACTTAGAATTCTCAAAAAGAGATTAACCGATACCAAAAGAAGATGGAAGGAAATATTACCTGAAGTCCTATGGGCATATCGTACGACCAAAAAATCCAGCACCGGAGCCACCCCTTTTTCCTTGGTTTATAGTGCCGAAGCCTTGATACCGGTCGAAGTCAGGGAGCCAAGTATTAGGCTCCGATATGCGACAGAGGAATCAAACCATGAAGCTATGAATATGAACTTAGAATTGTTAGATGAAAGACGACAAGCTGCCCTCGTTCGATTGGCTGCTCAAAAACAGAGGATCGAAAGGTATTACAACAGAAAGACCAACCTTCGATATTTCAATGTCGGGGACTTGGTACTAAGGAAGGTCACATCAAACACGCGGAACCCGAACGAAGGGAAGCTGGGACCAAACTGGGAAGGACCTTACTGTATCATTAAAATCATCGGAAAGGGATCCTACAAGCTCGGAACCATGGATGGTAAACAACTACCAAACAACTAGAACATAAGTCACTTGAAACGATACTACTGCTAAGGTACGATCCTGTTATTTTATTTTATTTTATTTGCATCATCGAACTAACATTTGCAGGTATCAAACGAGGCACCTTGAATCGAGGAATACGGGATATTAGGTCTGAAAGCATGCGTTGCACTCTTTTTCCCTTGAACCGGTTTTGTCCCAAAATGGGTTTTACAACAAGGTGTTTAATGAGGCATCCAGTAACTGTGCTAACTTAGATTTGAAGGCCGATACCAAATCGGTGACGACAGTATTCGAAGCCAATCATCAATCGACCCCGAATACTGGGGGGCTGCTTGGACACTTTAGCTTGTGAAAATATTTATAGAATAGAAGATCATTAGGATTCAATGTAAGGGTCAAACGGTTGAAGGAACCGTGCGCAAATAGATTGATCGAACTCTAGCACAAATTGTACACACGCATGAACGAGAATAAAGAAAAGTCTCTTGTATACAAACATCCTGTCTCCGATCAAACGAGCCTAAGGGCCACTTTAATTTTTATTCGAATAACCACTGCCTCACTCGGGGACTCATCCGAAAAACGAATTTACTCGAGGGTAAGTAAGACCTACTAAGGCATACCCTTAACCTTAAATGGCTAAGGTCGTTTCGAGTTAATTGAACTCTAGGGTAAGTAAGACCTACTAAGGAAAACCCCGAACCTTAAAGGGCTAAGGTCGTTTCGAGTTAATTGAACTCGAGGGTAAGTAAGACCTACTAAGGCATACCCCGAACCTTAAAGGGCTAAGGTCGTTTCGAGTTAATTGAACTCGAGGGGAAGTAAGACCTACTAAGGCATACCCTTAACCTTAAAAGGATAAGGCCGTTTCGGGTTAATGAGACTCTAAAAGTTAAAGTCATATCAAGTCAGTAATGCTTGAAAGCTAAGGTATTTCAAAAGCTACAAAGAGCAGAAAAAAGCTTCGTATATATACATGTTGCAAGTCCTTTCTACAAATTCGAGCACCTCGATACATGATATCAGATATAGGAAAAGAAAGGAAATGGGCGCCTTAGTCTTCGGATCCGCCTGAGTCCTCGGAATCATCCTCTTCTAGGAAAGCTAATTTTCTGGCTTCGGCCTCGGCTACCTTGGCATCTTCGATCTCCACCGATAAATCAAAGCCTCGAGCGTGGATCTCTTCGAGGACGAGCCGGCAAGATTGCCACTTCATATGATCAACCATATTCCTTGACTGATCTTGGGCGGCTTCAGCATTGGCCTTGTATTGGGCCACCGGCTCATCGGCCTCGGCTTTGACCACGGCGACTTCCGACTTAGCCGTTTTCAGCTCGTTAGCTATAACATCTCGATTTGAGATAACCATACTGACTCGAGAGTGGAGTTCATCGGTACTACTGGTCAGAGCCTCGATTTTCCCCTTTGTCTTTCCAAGATGAGCTTCTGCGGAAGCTAACTGTGCCTGAAAGGCCTCCTTTCCGAGGCCAGCCGATCCATCTTGCTCCTCCACCCATCGGCCTCAGCTCTAGCCGTGCTTATCTCAGATCGAAGTTGGTTAATCTGATCGAGCTTTTTCTCTACTTGATCGACCAAGCCATCATTGTCCTTCCAAGCAAGATCCAGTTCGGCTCGAAGACTCATCATCTCCCCTTCGAGCCGTTCATAGCGTCCTGATTCTTCCCGAGATCGAAGAAAGGCTTCGTGATAAAGTACCGAGGCCTGCAAGCATAAAGAAGGACGTTACAGTTAATTAAAACTTTGAGGTAAAAAACAATGAACATCAGATAAGGCTTGTCAGAAATTACCCGATTCATCGCCTATTGAGCTTCATTGAACAGGCAGGACTCATCCACTTCGTCCATTTTGGCCTGATCTTCCTCGGTCACCAAACACCGAAGATAGCCGGCCACCACGACAGGAGTGGTAAGAACCCTAGCATCTTCGGGAATGGTGAAAGATATGGTCCGTTTTCGATCAGGATAAGCACTCGGTGCAGGGAATCGGTTGACCAACTTCGGACTGAAGGAAATCCCGCTTGTATCGGTGGATGAACTTTTCCTCAGTATCTCTAAGTTGCCGAGCCCAAGAATCTCTTCCGCAGACGCCGAGTCCACTCCATCAAAAAAACCGCGGAAAGGGTCTTTTGATCTATGGTCTCCACCCAAAAAATGCTCTTTTATTGTTTGGGCCTCATTGAACATCGATTCCGAGAAAGAAGGTGAGTCTATCATTTCAATTGGACCTAAGACTCCTAGCAAAGCTCTCCTTACATCAGGGGAAGCCCCAGTTCTTGCCCCTACCTTGGATCTCCTGGCTTGTCGAGGGTTCATTTCACTGGCTCCAGGTTCGGAGATCCCTCGCCCTTCAGGTTGGGGCGGCTCGCTAGCCACTAGTTCGAAGTCCTCTTCTTCCTCGAACTCATCCCTCAACTGACGAAGTGAGTCCGAGGATAACACACGATCACCAGCATTGCCCTTGGGCTCACGAGCCAGCCTCTTTCTCGGTCTCTTCTTTCCGAGACCTGGAGAACTGGGGGCTTCTTTTCTCTTCTTCCCTTTATCCTGCTTCGAAGCAGGGGGCTCGATGGGAACCTCATCTCCTGTGGACGCAGGCCTCATCTCGACGTCCTTTGATAGACCTGCAAAGAAAAAGTAAAACGAATTAGAAAATCAATGGCATAAAGAGCTAAGCTCGAGTATAATTTATCTCACCATGAAGTCGGGCCTTCCATCGGCCTTTCAAGAGCTCGCGCCATGCGCGCTCGGAATATGGTCTCTGGGATACGATCCCTTCAACCCACTCTTTAAGATGAAGAATCGCGGTCGGTATTCGAGATACAATTGCATCATATGAAATTGGTAAGAAAAAGGACGAAAAGAAGAATAATGAATAAATTGATAGGAAAGGCAACACTTACGATTCATATTCCATTTCTCAGGAAATGGCATATCTTCGGCCGGGATTAAATCCGATGTTTTTATTCGAACGTACCGACCCAACCAGCCCCGATCCCTATCCTCATCGATGCTTGAGAAATGGGCTTTGCTTGCCCGAAGAGCAAGGTTTATTAACCCCCATCGGAAAAGTCGGGGGCTGTACAGCCACATGAGATGGTCGATGGTAAAGGGATACCCTTCGATCTTGCTTACAAAAAAACGGAGGAGAATGACTATCCTCCAGAAAGAGGGATGAATTTGGCCCAAGGTCACTTCGTGCCTTTTGCAAAAGGCAATAATAACCGGGTCCAAAGGACCCAACGTGAAGGGGTAAGTGTAAACACTCAAAAAACCCTCCACGTGGATAGTGATCGCCTCTTCAGGCGAAGGAACCACCACACACTTACCCACTCAGTTGCAGTCTTCCTTTACCTAGTTGAGAACTTTATCAGTAATCGAACATATATATCTGGTGACCGGCTCGCATCGGCCCGGTACTGAGGAAGTTTTATCTACCTTGAAATCGGCACCGGTCGAACATCCGGTTGGTATGAACGCTTTCAGGGGAGGCTCGATCGTGGTCTCCTCAACATCAACAGGTGGAACGTCATTAACAGGTTGAGAGGAGGAGGGAGTTTGTCTCTGAGGAACGGATTTAGATGTCTTCGCCATTTTTTTGGGCAAGTAAAGAAATCAAAAGGTACGGATGCAAGGGAAATATGGGATGAAGATAGCTTGCGAATAACTTTCAGAGGACTAGAAATCTTAAAGATAAGAGCGATGTAATTTCACAATGAGAGCAAACATCTGAATATTAAGGCGAAAGAGGGTATTTATAGCCTCTCAAAAACGGCGTTTCGCATTCCAAAGCGGCAGAACATTGACTGACACAAGCCTGATGCTGCGAAAGTTTCTCTGATGAGACTTTTTCGATTAATATTGCGTACGTCATAAGGTTATTGTCACTTATCAGAATAGGAATTTGGCTTCTCTGATGGAACATTCTTGATTTCCATGCCACACGCGTCAGAAGCTCACCGTCACTTATCAGAATGAAAATTTATGGCTCATATCGTTTCTCGTCGTTACTCTCCGAAAAATGAGGGAACTATCATGCGATCAAACTCGAGCCCACCTATATATAGTCAAAATCGGGCTCGAGCCTGTACGGTTAGCATCAAGTTTAGCTACCGCTTGATAAATCGGGCTCGAAGTGCGTAGGATCGAAGATCGAACCTGAACGTCATCGAACCGGAACACGAAGCCAGAACATCCAACCTCGAGAATACCGAGCCCATCGAACCCGACTTCGAGAATGTCCAAGGGTAGATCGTCGAACTTAAATGACGAAGGACCGGAAAATTCACGATAAGATAAGCATCACGGCGGGAATCTCGGCACTGATCAATAGAACCGTTAAATTAGCAAAATCAAGAGATATTCTACCTTGTATAGAGATTCTTACCTTGTATAATGACTTACCAGATGATGATCTCCCCACTATATAAAGGGAGGATGTACTCGTTTAAGGCATGACATTTTTTTACACGAATCATCAAGAAAAAGAAAGAAACAGTTTACTATTCTCTTAAATCCCTCTATTGTTCCAATTCTTGCTATAGTTCGTCTCTGCTCAAGAAGGATTATTCAACGGTCAAGAGTATCTAACTTAGTTGGTTTGCTTTTCTTCTCTATTTATCTTTTAATTTTTGTTCTCGCTATATTATTTATCATTTGTATCAAATTAGGCCAAATTAAATGGTTTGTCTCCAGATATGGAATTAAATAAACTTGATGCTTTCCGATAAGAACTTTGAATTGTGTTCAAAGTAGAAAAAAATATTCCCAAAATTTCTAAGTAAAAGCGGGGTTTGAGTTTCTCGAACTTGATAATTTTTATAAGATGGTTGTTTCAACCACAAGAATAATTAGTCTTAAAGTACTAATAAGTATATGTATCTTGCATGAATTTTTTTAACTACAAACTTTTTTCGTAGCCAATTGTCGCACGAATTCAACTACAAAGTAAGTCATAGCCATTTAAAATAATATATTTAGTTGACAAAATAGACAAAAACTAAGGTCACAATTAAATATAAAATTTTATTGCTAAAATTTAAAATGTTTGACTACATATTCTAATTCGTCGCTATAGTACCAACATATTTTTTGTGACGAAAATTTTTCATGTCTTAAAATTAGTTGGTTGGTCGCTAATTGAGTACATCATTAGTGAAAAAATAATACGCCATCGCAACTTTAAATTTGTGGCTAATATTACTCAATAAATGGCACCAACTCATTTTTTGGTGGGAAATTTTAGTGGACGAAACTTTACTACGAAATATTATGTTTCGCCACTAAAAGTATATGGTTCATGTACTTAAAGACGACTTATAATTTTTATCATAAAAAGTGAATAATTAGTGACGAATTTTGTATCGTAGCTAATAGTTTCGTAGCTAAATTTCATATTTGTTGTAGTGCAGTGACAGAGCGTCTAGATTCATGACATGCAGCCCAATCACTATCACAACTAGCAAGCAAAGAGAAATCAGGAGAATTACTTAGAAACACTCCAAAATTAGAAGTCCCCTCTAAGTATCTCAAAACATGCAAAGCAACAGTCATATATGGGACCCGAGGTGTCTTTAAAAACTGACTCAAATGCTGGACAACAAAGCATAAATCTAGCCGAGTATGAGTCAAAAAATTTAGCTTACCAACCAAACTCCTGTAAGTTTCAGGCTTAGGTAATAACTCACAAATATCAGAATGCAGCTTGTGAGCAATGTCCAAAGGACTGACCACTTCATAAGCATCAAGGCAATTATACTCAAGAAGCAAATCAGAAATAAACTTCTTTTGATGCAAAAGAACCACAGACTAGTGATAGAATACCTCAATACTCAAAAAATAGTTAAGCAAACCCAAGTCTTTGATCTTAAACTGAGCATCAAGAAAACTCTTAAGGGCAGAAATTTCGGATAAATCATCCCAGTAAATATAATGTCGTCAACAAAAACTGCTATAAAAATAAAAGAAGACTCAGTTCTTTTAACAAACAAAGAATAGTCATTTAAAGAGTGAGAGTATCCCCTGAATAAAAAGGCTTGAGATAGCTTGGAATACCATTATCGAGAGGCATGTCTTAGGCCATAAAGAGATTTTTGCAGCTTGCATACTAAAGGAACAGATCCAAAAGAGGAGGAATCAATTGAAAGGCCTTGAGGGAGCTTCATATAAACCTCCTCATCTAAATTCCCATGTAAAAAGGCATTGTTAATATCTAACTGAAACAAAGACTACTGTTTTTTAATTGCAATAGCAACTAAACATCTGACAGTGCACATTTTAATCACAGGAGAGAAGGTTTCATTGAAATTAATCCCCTCTCTACTTGAGCGTCACCTCGAACCACTAATCTTTCCTTATATCTTTTCACACTACCATTAGCTTTATATTTTATTTTATACACTCATTTACTGCCTATGGGCTTCTTACCAATGGGAAGCTCAACGATTTTCCAAATATAATTTGCCTCTAGAGCCTCAAATTCTTGTCTCATTGCCTCTTGCCAAACAGGAATGGCAGCAGCCTCAGTGTATGAATAAGGCTCCACTACAATAGGTTGTGTAGTGAAAATAGAGGTAGTGGTGGAGCAGGAAATAGAAGGAGGAAGGTTAACAACATAGTCTTGCAGATGGGAAGGAGGTTGATGGGGTCTGGTGCTTTTCCTAAGCTCAGAAGGAGGGGTAACACATTATCAGTTGAGGAAAAAGAAGACATAGAGTCATCAGTAGTGGGAATTGATTCATCAGAAGGTGAGGAAGTAGCAGAAGTAGGGACAAAAACAGTGGGAGAATTATCATAGAACAAAGAAAGAGAAGGAGAAGGAGAAGTAGTAGGGGCAGGAGAGGAAATCTTATAAGGAAACACAGATTCATAAAAGACAACATCTTTTGAAAATATAACAGACTTGATTTACAAATTGTATAACTTGTACTCCTTCTTGGAAAAAGGATACCCAATAAACACACAAGGAAAAGCTCTAGGGTGAAACTTATCCCTATGACACTTGGGGACTGTAGCATAACAGAGACAACCAAAAGCCCTTAAATGAGAATAGGAAGAAGGATGACCATACAATAATTCAAAAGGGGTTCTTCTGGATAAAACTGAAGATGGAAACCTATTAACAAGGTAAGTTGCTATCAAAACACAATCTCCCCAAAATTTTATAGGAAGAATGGATTGAAACAGCAAAGCTCTTGAAGTTTCAAGTAGGTTTCTATGTTTTCTCTCAACCACACCATTCTGTTGTAGTGTGTGTGGTTAAGTGGTTTGATGGATTATCCCATTATCAGAAAAGAATTGGGTGGCTGAGGTAGAAGATCCAAGCTCTAAAGCATTATCACTTCTAATCTTTTGGACAGAAAGTTGTAATTGGGTTTTCACCAGGGACATAAATGTTTTAATCAAGAAAAATGTATAGCTTTAAGAGGGCAATAAATGTGTCTATGTTGCTTGCTATAGTCATCAACTGTGGTAATAAAGTACTTAGCTCCAGAATATATTTGAGTATGGTAAGGTCCCCAAGTATCAACATGAATAAGTTGGAATAAAGAATTAGACTGAGAAGAGCTATCTGGGAAAGGTGACCTAGGTTGTCTAGCCAAGGGACAAATGGGACATGTAAAAGATTGTTTAGCTGACAGGTCATTAGAAATACAAGGTATATTTTTCATTTGCGCAAAAGAAACATGTCCTAATCTATGATGCCAAAGAACATCATTTTTATTCATTGTTTGCTAACAGTAGAAGATGATAAAGGAGCAACAGAATTTGAATTCACAACTGGCTCATTTGCATGCAATGAAAAATCAGCACTTTATACCACATTATTAAAAGCAGAAACAGAATTATCAGCAACAATAGAATTAAAGTGTTTAGAAGAAGCACAATAATTAAAGTAGAGCTTGTATAGTCCTTGGTCCATTCTACCAAGCTTCAGAAGCTTCTTCATAGAATGGGCCTGTAGAAGTATACATGAAAAGAAAGTGAATAGCACATTACTATTGAATTGGATAATCAGTTTGCTCACAAAAATCAAATTATAATAGAAAGTAGGAAAGTACAAGACATGATGAAGGGTAAAGGATGGCAACAAAGTTAAAGAACCTGTGCAAGTAACCTTAACCTTGTAACCATTAGGCAGAGAAACTAGATAGGGGACAGGAAGAGGTGTAATGTTAAAAAGAAGATTTTTGTTAGAAGTCATATGGTCAGTTGCCCCAGAATCCACTATCCTAACCCTTCCAGCTACACTAGTTAACATGCGCACAGTAGAACTACCATTTAAACACACAGGCGAATAAGAATTACTACCAGCAAAATTGACAGAGCCCGTGAGAATTGACTGAGAATTAGATTCACCCAGTGTAGACTGTTGTAACAGGTTCATCAACTGAGAATACTTCTCCTTGGTCAGGCCAGGAACTAAAAAGTCTTTCTCAGGTGAAGAATATGATGAAGGAGGTTCAGAGATCCCAAGAGACTGCCCTCAACATTTGCATAAGTACCAAATATTTTAGACTGCCCCTTTGTAAATTTGAAATTTGGAGAAAATTCATGTAATTTGTAACAGTTTTCAATTGTATGACCAAGTTTTTTACAATACTTGCAAGACAGAGAAACCTTGGTTAGATCAAAGTTCACCTTCTGGCCATTTTGATCAAAATTGACTCTATGCGTATATTGCTTTTGAGGTGGAAATTGAGGAGAAGGCTTGTTGAAATTTACATTAAAGAAGCTAATTCTAAGTTGAACTGAGTGTTAGGGATAACCTGTCTCTATTTTTCATCTTGCAACAGGATGTTATAGACAGTATCAAGGGATGGAACTAGCTACATCATCAAAATGTTGCTTCTAACTCCTATATAAACGTCATTGAGACCCATGAGAAATTGATCGACCTTGTCCTCTTCCTTCTCTTTTTGGAGATCCACCTTAGCAGCATAAACATAAGTTTGCATGACTACTGCACATAATCCCCAATTCATCCCATAATTTTTTAAGTTTGTTCTCTTCCTTCTCCTTTTGAATACTGTACACTCTCAGCTATATCCGGTGATAACGAACTAGTTAACAATGATATAACCATGTCATTACATCTATCCCACTGCCTATATTGAGGAGAATTCTCGGCAGGTTTAGCACAAGACCCATCAATAAAACATATCTTATTTCTTGCAGATAACGACACGATCATGCTACATTTCCATCTTTCAAATTCAATCCCCGAAAATGGCACAAGAATAAGAGAAATGCCAGGGACATCAGAAGGAAGGAGAAACAACGGACTAGAAGGCTAAGGAGTGTACGTAGAAGACAGAGATGTTTTAGAAACAGAATTAACCATAGTAGCAAGTGAATTGATCAAAAGACGAAAGAGTATACACAGTCAACAGTACAATAACATACACAATTACGCATGCAACAAGTTAGACAGAGAACGAATATACCAGACTTCTTCGCAACCTAAAGAAGCAAAGACCTTGATAAGATAAATGTTGCAGAAATCGACTTTAGGTCCAGTGAAATTGAGACCAAAGCTTTATCCTCGAAAACAGAACTCGAGCAGCAGAAGAGAAGAAAACCACACAAAACTTCCAAAATTCTGACGGAAATCAAAGAAATCACGAATTTCCGGCAAAATCAGAAACCTCAACGAAGACGAAAAACTCAACGAAATCAAACGAGGGTAACATCGCTAAATAGAGAATGACGAGAATCATCGAATTCCCCGCTCTGATACCATGTTAGCATACGAAATTGAAAAAGAAATGGGCAAATTACATCTAGGGCTTGAAGGAACAGGAAAAGCTAGAGAGAAGATATTTCTTATTCTGTGGACAATCAAAAATGCCAAAAGTCTCTAGAATATTTTGTCTTTATCCTTATATATACATTGGGCCTCTTTTTTCAAAATCAGACAACTAAGCTACTCATAAATAAACTAGGCTATGCCCAAATACAAAAGACTAACACCAGCAGCCTAGCAGCTCATATTCCTTCATGTAATCCCAACAAAAAATTAAGGCGTAGAGGTGTGAAAGAGGCAAAAGCTAACTTCAACTATACAACTTTTTGACAAGAGGAGGTTGCTCAGATGGTCAACACTTTCCACCTCAACCTTAGTGTCGTGGGTTTGAGTCACCAAATGAGCAAAAGCTCTAATAAAGGGAATCAAAAGAGGAGGGAATTAAATGAAAAAAATACGCAACTTTAGTTTTGGGAGAGAAAAAAAGAAAGGCTGTGCTTCTTGAAATAGACTTCGGATTCTTGCTCTTTTTAAATTCAAAGCCTCTGCTTCTATTATAAAAATATTACTAGACAGCATTGACAAGTTCATGTATTCCAACCAAATTAATGTTTTAAAAAGAATAAAGTGAGAAGGTAACTAGGAAATACAGAGAATAAATATATGAAGTCTGGACTCATTGGCGGAGTTGCATGGTTCCTAGGGGTTCATTTAAATTCTCTTCGTTAAAAAATAGTTCCATGCGAATATAGAAAAAACAATTTTCTTATATACATATATATATGAAAATTATTGAATGTCTTTTAACATAAGGGAAGCTTCTAGTGTAGCGACTAAGGTGGCTCAAAAATTACTTTAGGTTGCTTTTCTAAATCTCAGGTGTGCCATTTTTGCATTTTTTTTGTTGATTCCCTCACTAAAATTTCTTACTGTTTGAACTGCTAATAACCTCAGCCAAATTTTAAGAAGCTAATAACAAAGAGATAAATATTACTATTAGAAAAGGTAAACCAAGAACTAAGAATGTTCTTTTTCACATGAACAAGGATATGTAAATCGTTCAAAATTTCACTGAATTTTATTCTATCTAAATATAAAAACGCTTTTACCAAGTTGACAAACGTCCAAAAAGAATTACTAATATATACTTTAACAACTACCAGTCATGAAATAAGTTGCACATAAACTATTAGTGTTGACGAGCTATGCTCTTTCTGTTGTTTTAAGGACGAGCCAACTGCCCTTTGCAATCGTAATAATAGCTATAAGTACTAGTAGTATAATATTGGGGAGGTTGAGTTTATCTTATAGTCGCGGCTCTGCTTTTTGAATTCTCAGGTTCAACGCTCTGAAGAATAAATAAAGAATTAGGGGAAAACAAAACTATGATTTATTTTGAATTTATTTAATTCATAATGGATTCAATCAAGTTAAAGCGAGACAAGCAAACTTAATTTTTTGTTATAGTTGTACTAGAGTACTAAGTGTGCATCTGTAGGCTAGATGTCAATCACAACTTAATTGCTTAAACAATGGGACATTATTGGTACGGGGAAATAAATTTTTGTTTTGTTCTAAATTCCTCATAAAAATTGAAAAGAATCCCTTACATTCATTAGTGTTTAAGTCAATGACAACATAAATAATGGGATTAATTGCAATGTTTCAGTACGGATGGCCAAGTACTTCATTCACTCCATCATGATTCCTAACTGGTATTTAAGTTTATTCAACTTCGTGAACTTAACATTAGACGGTAGCAATTTAGGAATATGGGATTGGTATAGAAAAAACATTAGGATATACCATTATATGAAATGAGTCTAACCTTAAAAGCATTGAGAAATTATTTTAAGAATTTGTTGTGGCGGTGTAAAAGAATTTGAACATTCAGTTCAGACTTTATAGCAATGGTGGAAGTCCAAAATCTTTACAAATAATTTTGATTGCCCTCATGTACTTTAGGAGGTCCATTATATTATTTCATAATTAGATTTTGGGCAGAGCAGATATAAGGTAAACGTGATAAGATGAAAACTTAGCAAATAGGCCAGGCATGGAACACTGGTGTAATAAATATTTTGCTGACAGTCAGTCGACAAATGTTCTAAAAAAAAGGTTGGATCAATTTTTGCATATTTACTGCTTGGTGCTCAAGTAGCTTGAAAGCTAGTGAACTTGACCTAAGGGCAGTTAGTAATAAAGCAATACAAGGAAGGCATTCAGACTTGCTTCAATATATCGCATTGTTTGGTTGCTCGGTTAGTAAATCAATACAAGGAGGGTAGCCTATCCAGTCTTTTTATGCTGTTTTGAAGTCTCACGGATCAAGAACGCTAACAGCGATTTGTCACTAACTCATTCCCACATCTTTGACCTTTGGCTAACCAATATCCAACTTCCTGCTCCAACCACCACCACCACCACCCCACACCCACCAAAAAATTAAATAAAAAAAAGTAGGCATGACTTGATCTCCAAAGCCTGAATTAATAGAGTCCAAAATGTCATGAATTATACCTGAATAGTAGTAACTTTTAAGGCCGTTAAGTGTTCACAATAGTTGAGAGAATGAGTTATTTCCCTATATTGTCTCGAGCTTATGAATAAGCTTTAAAGATTGAGTTAGACTCGACCCATCTTATTCACACGATATCAAAGGGATTCGTTCTTATTCTTGGATAATAAAAATTCAAGAGAATGAACAACATAAATGAACACATCTAACGGGCGAAGTTTATACACTAGTAATTTAGTAAGACATAAAAGCTAGTGAATACTCATCTTATCATATCTGCAAGAACATTGCTTAAACGCTTACGTAACATTTATGGTATTCTCCCAAATGTTCATTACATAAATTGGCAGGCTTGAAATCGGCATCCTCGAGAGAAAGCATTCACACCTAGAGCACTGACCTTCAGCAGATAGACATGGCATGCTGACAACACGAGCTATTCCATGATTAATAGGTTCATCTTTCATCCCAAAGCAGATTTTCAGCATATATACATTGTATGCTAGCCACAGAAGCTATTCCACAATCAATAAATTGTTCTCAGTTAACCCCTCTCCAGTAATTGGGAGTTCAGGGGATAGGTGCCACTCTCCATCTACCAAGAACTTGATTTCGTACCTAACAACACCCAAAATATCTTTTAAGAAGTACAGATACACTTAATTGTCCCAAAAGGGGTGGAAGGTGTCGGGAGAGTGCAAGGACAGAAATACTCGGTGGCAGAAGAGAAACGTACCTTCCAGGTCTTAGGAACAATGTAGTTGAAAAATGCATATAAGATCCAGTGTACTCGGGCGATAAGTGCTCTCCTTGACCCCAACCATCAAAGGAACCCATTACTTGTACACTCTAAAGATAATCAAAATTCAAGGTTATAATGCCTTCTGTAATCGGCCAAAGTTGTACCCAGTAAAAAACATTTTAAGTGATAGCAGACTACTCATCGGAAGTTCTTTTACATAAAAGGGATCTGGCAGCAACCAAGAACTTGCACAAAGCAGAATTTTAATACTCCGGCCAGCTGATTTACTAGGGACCAGAAAATTTCAAGTGCTACCTCCATTTTGTTTGTCATTGCTAATCAAAATATAATTTATGCAGTTGCCAAAAATATCAAACAGGGGGTGTCACAATTCAATGTCCAGACATGTAAAAGAAACGCCATACACACAACCATGCCCTGACAAACTAGTACAGATTTAGTGTGGGCTCACCCCCTAAGGGAAAGTACCCATTGGGTAGAAACAAATGGCCAAAAGCCTTATGCAGAACTTCCCATTTCTTTCAGCTAGTGTTCAGGAAGTTTCTAACAGGACTAGGTCATACTTCACAAATGATACCAGATTTCCTCTGCTCCTACAATGTTATATAGGCATTACCTTAAAGTTGATCCGACAAGATATGCCAATAATGGAATGAACTTTCTCGAACTAGCACACATGATACACATATATACTCATTTTCAAAGAACGAGAAAAATCTAACTTGTGAAAGTGAAACCAAAGATTTAAAAAAATACAGGAATCACCACTCTTAGTAGAGTTGATCAGTTGATTTCCAAAGGGACTTAAATTCTCTATTTCTTAGTCAAGCAAAATTTCATCCGGCTAGGCAAAAAGTTAATCCATTGATTATGAAACAGCATTTGAATCCCCCACCACAAAAAAGCATTAAACCTTTTCTCTGTCTATCTTGCTTGTCAACTGATAGGATCACCTAGATTATTCAAGCCCTACTTGAAAGGCTTGGTTTCATAGAAAATGCTTACATAGCGACTAAGAAAGAAAAAGGTTAGAAGAAATATGGGCAAATCATGCTAAAAAGTCCAGATGCCACTTAAATTTAAATGAAAATCCAAAAAGAAGACATGACCTATTGTGTTCTCAAGACAAGCAAGCAATCAACAGAGCTTTCCACTTTAACTAAGGCGAAAAACTTTTAAGGGAAAAGTGAGATAAAGGCTTAGTTTTTTTTACATTGGAAACATCATATCTTTTTCAGGTTCAGTTAATAGAACTATAGAGAGCACTGATGAGTTACCTTACCTTAAAAAAGGACAGTGACATGGAACAATCCAAGAAAAACCCGCGGGGGGGG
>MCJB01049241.1:218779-265406 GCA_002018475.1 Nicotiana obtusifolia
GGGGGATATGATTTATTACTCTTTCCAGTTAAATGTAATTAAGCCCAACCGCTAACTGAAACAGCTTCAAAGTTCTCAATTTTCACAATGCACAAGAGAATCTTAAGCTAGTAGAGGGTCGCATGTCTGTTCCAAGTGTACAGCTTTTAATTGTCAGGTGTCAGCCACCAAATGCATAAAAACCTAGACATAAAGTAAGGGATTCTGCAGTTCCGAAATGGTTAGCAGATACAGAAGCAACTTCCTGAAGAACTCACCTCTGCTACCCCAACCCAGGACAAAGGAACCTCTTTGGCTTGTGCAGCTTCCACATCCTTTATTTGCGCCGTCAATTTTTCTTGTATGGCTTCAGAACATAAAGTATCAAGATGGCGATCATGAAATGTCAGGTTACACTCATCCATAAACATTTATCTAAACTCTAATAATGCTGGCACTAGCTAGCATTGAAAAGAAGCTGGAATTCAGTTTAAGGAAGCATACAGTAAGGTAATAATACCTCCCAAACGTGAAAATAGGTGCGACTGGATATATCTCCCCTTAATTTTTCTTGAACCAAATGGGATATCAGATTTAGCGATTTCTTCGGCCAATCTAACCAAAGCCTGCAAGTCAATTGAAATATATTCTATTTTAATACTCCGTAAGCTGCTAATGCCGGATGCTAAAGTTGAAGTCCCACAGAAATATTGGATTATCAACTATTTAACTTTTCTCTTGTTGTTAGTCATCTTGAAAGTGTGGAAATTTCTTTTAGCATAAATCAAATTCTAGTTAATTACGGCACAAATCCGCACATCACAAGGGACCATAGGTTTGATATAACATGTATGCAAATGCACCAAATACTAACAAGGTACAACTAGATCTGAAACAATAAAATTACAATAACACCAGTCATAGCAGAAGCAAACCTGAATCTCAACTTCGATGACCGCAAGTTCACTTTTGAAATTAACCAGCACATCCTCCTTAACTTGCAACTGCAGTGATATAGCACATTAAGCATAAGAAGAAAAATAGAGGTTCTGTAGCCTTAATCATTTTCTTTTTTTGATTCCCCGCCCGTTTGATCCCTTTTTGGGCTTTGTTGGAACTAATGCTCCTTTGGGGACTCAAACCCACGACCCTGGAACAACCCCCTCTTGTCTTAACCATTAATTTTACACAACTAAATCTATGAGTTTAACTCACCTAGTGCATCAAGGAATCTAAGAAACAGATCTCATTAAGACTACACTTCTGCAGAACTAAGAGGCTAACAATATTTTCATCTGATACTAAACTTAGACCTTCAATCAAAAACTTGCAAATCAGAGGTAGGCTACTACTCTAATCTAACAAGCCAAATTGGAATAGAATGCACTTGGTGAAACCATATGAAATAACGCATCTGCATTATGAGGACTAGACAATAATTAACATCAAGATGAAACTATTTCACTCTTATTCCTTTTCATGTGAAATGGATTTGGAAGTCTAAAGGGAATACAAAAATATTTTTCTCTCATGATTTGTTTTCCTGCTAATACTCATTGCTCACAAGAGGATGAAATATTCTAAATTTACTGTTCTCTCCTGATTCACAAAGGCAAGTTTTATCTCACAGAGCACTAATATTATGGGTGGAAAACACTCAAATGGAGAATCATCCACATTATCAGTCTCATAATAAAATCGAGATAGCATAGGAAACCAGCAAAATATGTACCTCTCGCTTAAGCAACCGATTATATTGATTGGCTTCACTCAATTTCTTGAGAAGCTTTAATCTTTCAGCATCGGCAAGCAGTAACTTCAACTGTTAAGATAGCAGAGAGTCAACATAGTTAAAATCTGCTCTATATACTTACAGCTACAACAAAGGAAGAATCATACAACATCCAACGAGGTGGAATAAGAAAATTTTGATTTGCTTTTTGTACAAGCTGTTGTTTTCAATAACAGGTATATAACAGTGTCATTGCTCTTGGATTACCTCATTGCTACTCAAAGGTTTTGCAGGGATTTTTTCAGGTGAAGCCTCAGGATCAGACTCACCAACCTCTGCTCTTTTCTTTGATACTACCACTGAAAATTGCTGCTCCAACTTTTCAGGGGCACAAAATATTTTCCAAGAGGTACCTGGGATATTGTATTTCCAAGTAGGGACTAGAAATGATTTATGCATCCTATGAAAACCAATTCTTGTATTATATGAAGCCATATTTCCTCGAACTCCATTGATATATTCCACCATGAACCTTATAAGTTTCAATAAAAGCCAAATTCCATATATCAGCATTTTAGTGATCAAAATTATTTGATAAGAATAAAACAAAACGAGATTAAAGGGTAAAAGGAAACGCAAAATAGTAATAAAATAACACAAGCATAAAAGATGGATTTAAGCAGCATGCACTAACAATGTAAAAACCTATTAGCTATCAGTATAATTTAACCTGTAATAACAAGTTAGTTACTATTTTTTACCACTGAGATCTGTTATGACCTTATAAATCACCTGTATGTTTAAGTATTTTTAGACTGTCAATGCATAGAACTTAAACTCAAAAAAATTTGACAGAGAAGGCATATCAAGATCCCACATTGCAACAGATAGCAGTATAAAATAAAATCTCCAATCACATAAAGAAAACCCTAGGTTCAAGGGACAGAGAAGTTGAAGAAGTCACCTAGGTAAGTTGGTTGACCCAACTGAGTTAATTAGCAGGTTACACTCCATATTTAAGGACTTCCTGTAGGCCAACACCAAAGCAACAATTTGAAGATTCAGAGACTAAATTTATCTATCAAGGGAAAAGGGTATAGATATATTAGCTTGAGAGCAAAAGGGCAAATGCAATCAACAAAATTTCCAACTCTAGAAATATAGTTTTCCCAGAAACTGAGCTGGAATTTGAAGCTTATGGGCTCGGGATTCTGGTCTTTTTAAGTTATTGTGTTTTAAATTAATAATTTATACATATTTAATAAATTCTCTAAGACAAAATTCAGAGTTTGGACCAAAACTATTGGATTCGGCTTAACCCGAAGAGATAACTCCGCCCCTGAGTTTACCCACTAGTACATTTGATGAGCTACATCGAACGACTATATAGTAGTATCAGTTATCCTAATTTACAGCAAATGGATTTCAGCTTATTTCTTGGTAACATTTTGAAGATAGGAAAGTTGAGTAGAGCACTTACCTTCCAAGTGATGAAGCTGCTGAAACTCCCAACTGCAAATGCACCGGTCAGTTCCTATTGCATTACACGTGTTCGGGTCATATTATTCAGCCTTTTTTTCTTTTTTCGGGTTTAAAAACACCATGTTGATGCCGGTTCGTGGTCAAAACTTAAGGGGTGGTTTCGTAAGATGTATTGGGGAAAATAAATAAATAAATAAATAAATATATATATATATATATAATAGTTTTGGTATTATTACTTTCTGGTATTATGTTCAACTTATATATAACTAATATTCATATTTGATAAATTATGGCATTAGCAATACTATAATTTTTAATATATGAATAAGTATAACTGTCTAATACACCAAATCAAACAGTTATATAAGAAATAATCTCAACATAACCAATTTTAATATAATCAATTTCAACATTATTAATACACTGTATTCAATATTATTCTTATACACCCACCAAACAATCCGAAAAGAGTGTTTGCCATTTGGAGTTTGGACGTGGTTTGAAGAGTTGGATACAAAATTATTTGAAGTTAAAGTTGGGGAATAAAAGTTTAAGTTGAGTTGTGTTTGGATAAATGTAACTTTTGAAGAAAGACAAAAAGAATTTATAAAAGTTAGAATTTGTGAAAGGAATTTGAGAATTTGTAAAATATTTCGTGAAATACACTTTAATATGAACATCTTAACTTGAATTTTTTTCCAGGCCCATATAAAACTTCTTTTGTTTTCAATTTAATAAGTAATCGTTAAATTATGGCTTTAAAACAACATCATTCGTAAATGAAACCAATAGATTAACTCACTACACGTCCAAGGCCACTCTAGTTTTGACTAGTTTAATAATTCATCTTAGGGAAGAAAAGATACATGAAAGTAAGGGTGTACACGGATCGAGTTAGTTTGGTTTTAATAAAAATCAAATCAAATCAATTATATCGATTTTGAATTGGTTTGTTTTGTCGGATTTTTTGGATTTTTTTCTTACATGAATAATATGTCAATCTTACTGTGTTAAATTTTTGATAAATAAATATATGTTTAATAAAATTTAAAAAAATTGACAAACATATGATCTATTAAAATATTCTTATGGGAGAACTTTCTTAGTAACACATGATAATTATTTTTTAAGTTGTTTGACACTAACTTTTCGTTGATTTACACTTTTAAGGTTAACCAAATTTAATAATTAAATATAAAAATCAGTATGATACTTAAATAATAATATATTCTATTTAATTTTCAATTATCGAAATATCAATTCAAATTCGAAAAAATATATAAGAATTTAATAGATCTTGACATATGAATATGCAAGAACAAAGAGATTGACGCATTTCAATAGCACTTGATAAGAAAGTGATCATACAACACATTATTTAAAGTTAATAAAAATGAAGCACTTCATAGTTCATATTCTATTAAATATTACATCTCATAAGAGAATATCCCAAATATTTCTAGACACTTTTTAATGATAATTCTACATAAGTCTTAAAAGTATATGTAAAATTTATATATATGTCAATTTGGTTTGAATTTTTTGTTTTAATACCAAACTAAATCTTATCGGATTTTCTAATCGTTTTATATAGTTTGACTTTTTAGTTTGGTGCGATTTTCGATGAAGTATACGAATTAGCAGCAGTTGACAATCATCTCAGAGTTCAAACTAGTACTAAATTTATATTTCTTCCGCGCATTTTGAAAGGCGAGGTGATTATTCTTTATTTCTACCAACTTTATTCTTTAATGATCAAATTAGAGTTGGAGTAGTGAACCAATTTTAAAAATATAATACCCTTATTTTTTTGCCCTTGAAATATCTGTAATCTCAGTTCTAAAATCAAATTTGTTAGTAATCTTTATTCATAAAATAAATTCTGGAAAAAAACAAACAACGAAAAAACAAAAATGTTGAAGAAGTAGAAATTAATCTGAGCCTACTGAATTCGCAGTGTTTCTAAAGAACTTCAAACCCATACAAATGGTGACAGCAATCACACACTGACCAAATTTGAAGCCGAGCTGAGTGACGACGACGCGAGACTTGCCTTCTTCTCAACTCGTTAAGAGCTAGAAGAAGTGTACTTATATATGTACTCAACAAATGAGCTTTCCTCCTCCAATAAGGGAACAGTTTTTCTTTGTAAAGTAGAAAAATTCAAAAAAAAAAAAAAAAAAATTCCCTCCATTTCCCATTCACTCTATTTTTTGGACTAAAACCCAACAAAATTAAAGTCACCCTAATGTTACGTTACAAGAATAAGTTTAACCTTTTATTACTGTGATCTGTTCATCAAGTTCAATCTCTTTATCAGAAGGTCCAAGACAAGAAAAATTACTACAGTTTCCTAAATAATTAACTGTAAGCTCGCTGCCAAGGTTTAAACCATAACGGGACATGTATCATTAATAAGAGTACTTAAATAATTATTCTAATGTAATGTTTGATCACTCAATAAATTAACTGAATAATGCTAGTCAGTATAAGTTGCTATGAGTCCACAACACAGCCACCAGAAGTGCCATCTGAACGCACACTTAATTTGGAATGAAACTTTTATGAGACAAGACAAACAGTTGATATGATATATATATATGTTTCCGGTATTGTTCGTAGTATTTTTATTTTTTCTTTTCTGTACCTAAATGAAATATGGGAAATTATCCTATAAGTAATTCTTGTTTAAATAAAAAATGCTTAAACTGCGGAGAATAATTAATATGAGTCGTCACTTCTACAATTTGATCGACCTATTCGCAATACGCTTGTATTCGTCCTCTTGAAATACTTCTAACAATACATTCATACCCTATTACTTTTATATGTTACATTCAGCTTACTTTTATTGTTAATTCATTCTGTAACTACCATTTTGATATAGTAGATAGGTAATATACTATTTTGACTTGTAAAGGAGTTGACATTTTGTAAAGAAAATAACCAAGGAAGGGAAAGGACAAAATAGACGTCCAACAATTAAACCAGCAATATCTTTCCTTAGTTGAGTGTCGTTCCTGCATGTTGATTCCTGAAGAATTTGAAGATCTCCATGCCTAGTTGCCTACAAAGCAGCAAAGTCAAAAGTGGTATATTAATTGTTCTTGAATAGTTCCACGATTATTTAGGTCCGTCCTATTTTGCTATTGTTGACTAAACTCTACGTCCTCTAGAGAAAAAGAAAATGAAGAATATCTATGGCTATCCAAATTGATTGACAAATTAGAATGACTTAAAGATTTTCCCTTATTTAGAATTTCGTCATGATGAAAAACTTCCTCCGGCCTTGTATATATGAAGGAATAGCTTGAATACACTTGCCTCTCAAGTTTAGGCTATTTCTTAAAATTCATTCTGCTTTCTCCCCGGATTTGAAGAATAAACATAAGTTTAGTGACTTTTCAGTATATATAAAAAATAAATACTTATAAGTTAGGTTTGTTAAGGGGAAGAAAAAGGAGGAACGTCAGAGTTGTTGGGAAGAGGAGCACTAAAATCATATGCATGCTCGTAAATGGACAAGAATTCATCAATAAGTCACTTCTAAGGCCTCAGGTCAACTCAGGAATTTGAACCTTTTAACTTTAAAAAACTTTAGATTAAAATGAACTTGCACTAAAAAATAGTTGACTGTTTTATTTTTGTGGTAAATTTATTCTTTTTTCAATTTTTCGCGAAGTACTTGGATTTGATTACGAAATAATTGATTTTGAAATTATTGTTTTAGAGAAATTTTCTGTTTTGCTTTGAATATTTTTTCTATAACTAATAAATTATCACATAGTAATATAAATTATAAGCAAATAAGTCGAATCTACTCCGGAATTGCGTATCACTCTCTTACGAAAGGGAAATCCTATCAACATCGGACCGTTTCATTTATTATGATATAAATAAATTACAAGGCGTTATGAATAAGTTAATTAATATGTCGATATTGATTAAGTGAAGATTGAGGTTTCACTATAATTTTAAATATCAATTAAGATTGCAGTAATTTTCTGGTAATATAGCAACTTAACCTATGACTCAACTTTTTCCTCGCACAGAAATAAACTACTCTTTCCTTTCAATTTTTTTAATTCTCGAGGCTTTGGTGTAAATTCCCTCCATATTTATATTTTTTGTTCTAATAAAATTCAGCCATATTAATAAATAAATAAAAAGAAATAGCGTTATTTTCAATGCCCAAAAGGTAGATGATTGCTTTAATAAAACATGACAACCCTGCACGTAGCATTACCAAACTTTTCTGAACTAGAAATATATCACAGTCCTGTTATTAGTTCTACCAAACTTCAATAGATCTCGACAACGTCAACAGTTGAATTCTCAGTCAAAAGCCAATAAAGCAGAAGAGTTAAAGAAAATTATAATGTGCTATGATACTATAATTACCATCAATGTCGACACTATAATTCTTTGCTTTAGCCTTTAAGTTTCAACTAATAAACATTACCAATAACGTACGTTCAACCCAATTTTCTTTTTAGAAAATATGTCCAGACAAACATCATGGCTAAACAGGAGATGATGATTTTCCCTACCCCAAACCACCCCACTCTCAAAAAGAAAAAAGGAAAAAAGGACTAGATCAAATAAAATGTAAATAATATATAAGTATATAGTCTTTAAAAAGAAAACTAAATATACCAGAAAGTGTCTTTTACCTGCAATTAGAGTATTCATTCATGAAACATTTCAGTATAAATGACGCCTAAACTTGACGTTAGCCAATAGAATAATCATCTATTCTCGCTTTCTTCGGCTCAATTCATTGTTTTTCTTTTACACCAAACCCACTCTGCCCCTTCTTTCCAGAAATGGAGAATTTATTGGGTCTTCTGAGAATTCATATCCACAGAGGTATTAATTTGGCAATTAGAGATGTTACTAGCAGCGATCCTTACGTTGTAGTTAGGCTGGGCAGACAGGTAATGTCTTTTTTTCTTTTATTCATTTTACTTTCATATTTTTTCTGCTGCACAGCATGTTTTATTTTTGCTATGTTTCTTATTGGTCTTTTTCAGTTGTTCATACATTTTGTGATCATATCTTGATCTTCCTGCAAATTGAATCTCTGATGAAAATTGTTCGTCTTTCTTGTGAGACTCCCAAAAAAAAAAAAAAAAAGTTGGAGTCTTTGGCCACTTCGGGTTTTTCACTTGCTGAAATTTTGCTGTGTGTAGACTGACTCCTTTTGACGGCATAGCGTTTTTGCTGCAGTTTTGGTAATTCGTGTAAATTTGCTAGCTTTCTTTCAGGTTATCACCACAAGTTTCTGTAAATTTCAGGTCAAACATTTCTGTTCATGTAGGTGGCAACCATATACCCTATTTTCATCTGAATCTCTCTATTTGCTAAATTGTATTTGATTGCATCGGTGTTGACTAGTTCATATCTTTACCAACGCTAACTACATGAAAAAGATAAAGACTTTTGAGTAATAGACTATGGTAATAGATTCTAACAGATTTGGCCTTAATGAGCCTCAAAGATATACTATATATGATTTCAAATATTTGGACCAATTGGGATGTTCAATGGTTCTCATTGCCCTGTTACTATATTTTTTCTCTCTCCTATTTATGGCGTATGTATGGTGATTTTATCTTCTGATATAAATATGCTACTCCTATCTTGTAATGTTAATCTTGTTTTGTTTCTGGGCAGAAACTGAAAACTCGAGTGGTGAAGAGGAATGTCAATCCTGAATGGAATGAAGACTTAACATTATCCATCACTGAACCAATTCAACCAATCAAACTGGTAATTAACTTAATTCGTTCTGTATTTTTGGTTTACAAAAGGAATAAAACAACATATTAACATGTAATCTCTGCAACAATAAAAAAATAAATGATGTAGTTGTAGGTTGTAGTTAATACTAGCTTGCTTTCAACTTTTTCAAAGGAGTTTAAGAAATAGAATATGCTCACTAAGGTAGTGGTGGAGTTATGTACGATGAAGGGGTTTATCGAAAAATTGTCTTATGCATATTGGAGATTTATATATATAAAACTTGTCAAATCTCCTGTATATAAGAAAAACTTTTCGCGTAGTATTTTTTGAATCCCGTTATTAGTAGAATTTTTGGCTATACCACTAAACAAAGGGACTTATTTTAGCCGAAAATATAATTTCTTCTATATCAACTTAGACTTCGAATGTTTGCAAACCTCCTAAGTCCTAATCATCACATGGATTGTAATTTATGCAATCCTAAGTGTGATGTTGATTGTTGAAGATGAAATGCTAGGGGCAACCCCGTCTTAGTTTGTCGGGTGGGATGCGTTGGATGTATGGTGGTAGCATGTTGAAGTTACCTAAAAGATTTAAGTTCTACAGCAAATAAATTTAAGTTACCTAAAAGATTTATTGGGTGGAATGCGTTGGATCTACAGCAAATAAATTTAAGTTCACACTATCAAGTTACCTAAAAGATAACTACAAGTAACTAACCATAATAACTGGAGTTTGTTACTTGAAAAATAAGGTGAGTAAACATGCAATAACATGTTGAGTTACAATGGTTACATACTGACGAGGTAGTAGAATAGATTAAAAAGGATGTTACAGAAAGATTAGGTTCACTTAGAATGTCAAAAAAGGCACATAGATATAGGGAATCTTGACGAGGCTCATATGTGCATAATGTTTGTTTGGAGGCTTAACATTCATAATACTTTTCCTAGAAGGTAGTTATGAACTTATGTGCTTTCTAAGTGTATTTATTTTGTTATTAATGGTAATATTTACTGTTGTTACCAAATACAATGGTTGGGTAAACGTTCTTAATTTATGCTATTAGTGTGTGTATTGGTGATAATCCAAGCAAATAATAGCAGTTTAGTGCGCCCTTGCTTGAGTTATAATAACTCATGAAGATCCTAGCAAAGACCGGTTCAAAGTGCTAGTAACCTCCACTTAATCATCATGTTTGCAATTTGTAATTTATGCAATTCTAAAAATGATTCGTAGTTGCTCTTCTGTTCTTGTAATTGCAGCAAGTTTATGACAAGGATATATTTTCCCTAGACGATAAAATGGGGGATGCAGAACTTGACATATTTCCATTTATAGACGTTGTGAGAAAGCGCTTCGAGAACATTCCAAATGGGACCATAATCACTAAAATAAAGCCAAGCAGGCAAAATTGCTTCTCTGAAGAAAGCTGTATTGTCTGGGAAAATGGTCAGGTTGTTCAAAATGTGTTTATTAGATTGCGAAATGTTGAGCGTGGTGAAATAGAGCTACAATTGCGGTGGATTGACATTCCTAGTGCCAAGGGTCTATAGTTACTTGTAACACCCTTTATTCTATACATCATGTATAGTAAGTATGTCTTCTTCATGTCTGATTAGCTTCATCTTGTATTAGTCTCCCTTCTTTCATCTGTAAAGTTACGGTGAGATATTTGTGGTATTTCCGTTAAATTTTAGTTTTATTGAATATTAAAGTTACCTAATTAATGAATTAGTTAATTGTTATTACTGGATTAAGTTGCATGATATTTGCTTTCTAATTCATTGTTCGGCCATATTTGTGGTAGTAAAAAGGACTAAAATATAATTATTCATCCATATAATCCATTAAAAATAGATAGTATAATGAACTTTTAAAAATGAGTCAAATATGGATAAGATTCATATTATCCACTTAAAAAATAGATACTTAACGGATAACCAACGAATCTAATTTTTTACATTTGCAAAGACTCATATTGGAGTTCCTCAAATTTGGAAAACTTTGATAACATTCAAAAAATCTTGGATGATATGAGTATTTATATTATCCCCAGTTAACTTATTTTTTATTCGCATTAAATATGAGCGGATCAAATATATTGTCTATTTCTTCATTACCCATTTTGACCCGTCTATATTTAATTCGATCCGCCCATTTGCCACCCTTAAATCATATAAAGGACAATCTATTCAAACTTGAAATCAACGTGTAAACTTTATGGTGAATCTATGTAATTACAAGGACATATCTCAACGAGAACTGCCCCTTGTATCAGAAGTTCATGAATCATGTCATGACCTAAAGAATATAAAAGAGAAAGGAAAAATGTATGACATGGTGGACGTGAAGCGGGAGAGAAAAGGTGTCAGTGTCACAATTGGAGTTTTGAATAGTATAGTGATTTTATCCCTCTACATTTTCTGGGGCGGAGTTAGAAGATTAATTACGATTTCGGTCGAATTCATTAGCTTCTACTCAAATAGTATATTGGTATTACAAATTTTATTAAATATGTACAAATATTTAAGGTCAAAATCTTAGATAGCCTCTTAAACTTGGCACCTTTTGTAAAATAAACATATAAACTTATGGGATGACCAGATAGACACTTAAACTCGTCCAAAGTGTAATTTTTAAACATCTCTGTCCATCATGGCATACCGCGTGTTGTATATTTACTGATGAATGTGTGATACCTAATTTAAAGTTGTTGAGTCAGAAAATTAACGGTAAAAAAGCCCTCTTTATATAACCCATACCCAATACTACTTTTCCCCAACGATTAAAAAAAATCCTAGCGCCTAATATTCCTCTTCTCTATAGCTGAAAACACCATTGAAGCCAAAAAATTTCAGAGATTATTTTATGTGTTTTTTTCTACATCTCTCATAAATCACAGTAAAAGCTTCCATATATTTTTCTCTCTAACTTGTTATCTCCCTTCTCCAAACAAGTTGACGATGAGGCTAAGTAATATGGCTATGATCTGTCATTGTGGGAAAAAAGTAGTATTGCAGACTTCTTGGTCTCCAAATAATCCTCGTCGAAGATTTCATGGATGTAAATATGAACGAGTTAAGTACTGATTTTATGTTTCTTTGTTTTTTTTTAGGTTTCAATTTTTTTTCCTATGTTTTTGGATATTAATCTTATATTGCTTTGTGAATAGGCTGGATGCAAGTACTTATGTGGTACGATGAGCAAATGCCTGACCAAACTCGAAGTTATAACACTATTCATGTGGAATTGTAGCAGAACTAAAAAAATAGAAATATTCCCCAAAATCCTAGACAAATGCCCCAACTTATAACCAAAAATAACAACAAAACCCTAACTCATTTAAACTATAAATCCATGCAAACAGAAGTACCTTTTACTGGTTTCTGTCACTGAAGAGACAACATCAACTAAAATCTCCAAAATTTTCATCAAAACCCTTGAATATGGAATCTCCAGTCAACCCATCAATCCCCCAGCATAAAATAAAATCTCCACCTTTACATGATTTCCTTTTGATTTTGCTGAAGTTTGGATGAATTTAACTTTAGAATTAAAAGAACTATGATGCAAATTAGATAGGGGATGGGATGGGAGCTGGGTCTCAAAAAGCGAAGAGAGAGAGCAGATGCACAAATGAGAGGTATTATTTGGCTTTAGACTATTATTTGCTTACATGGAAAAGAAAATACATGTGTTAACATATTATTCGTTCATTTGCCATGTAACTGGCCTTCGGACCTCAAGCACAAAGTCTAACATAGAGAGGTGTTTAAAAATTACACTTTGGACGCGTTTAAGTGTCTATCTGGTCACCCCATAAGTTTATATGTTTATTTTACAAAAGGTGCCATGTTTAAGGGACTATCTAAAATTTTGGCCAATATCTGCTTTCCAGCCACGCCCCATGACCCCTTGGACGCGCCCCGTGGCGTCCTGGCAAGCCTCCCAACGCCTAGCACCACGGCCCCAAGGTCTTGGCAGCACCAAGTGACAAGCGCGTATGTGCCTCTGTTACCCCACCGATAGTTCTTGCCAGCGCCCAGTGGCTGGAAAATGCCAACACAGACCATTATGTTGCCAACATCGCCGCGCTCACAGATAGTGCCGTGCGCGCAGATCCTGATGCCTTGCCAGCGACTGGTCGCAGAAAGATTCCAACAGCGCCACGCGCACAAACAATGCTGCGCGCGTAGACCCTTATGCCAAGTGCCAGCGCCCAGCCGCAGGCAGATACAAATAGTGACGCGCGCGCAAACCCTTATGCCAAGTGCCAGCCCCAGCCGCAGGCAGATACAAATAGTGTCGCGCGAGCCGACAGCGCCACGCGCGCAGACCCTGATGCTCAAGACAAACTTGCTGCTAACGAACTTGTTTCGACCTGTGGAAGATTAAGTCTTTTCATTGTAAATATAGAGTAGTTTTACTTCATTTACTTTCAATGTGCTTCTACAACTTATTTAGGTCAAGTCATGTAACTTTGATTTATTTTTTTTAAGCATTATTAGGGGGGATCAAGCATTCAAACATTCAAGCAAGCAAATATTTTTTTGTACTGTGTCTCTCCCCTTCGACACCGCGTAGCCTTTTGTAATAACTTTCATCTCATCAACGCAATCAACTTTCATTCTCAATTGCTCATTTCAGTTCTCTCGATTGCTCACGACATCGGTTTTCTCGTACGGCACTGACAATCTAGTCTAGCGTACGGAGGGGACCTTAGCTGGCGAGCAGCAATCTCACTAACATCAATTGCTTAGCCTTACATCGCCCTTCCAAGGAATCTCAGGAAGGCGCCGCGTAACAGTTGGTATCAGAGCCTAGGCTCGACATCGGACGAGGGAACATATTGCCATTACCACCATTTCTGACCATGGTGAATTATGGGGATTGCATCACAGTCCTCGAAGAGATGGTTGACGTACTACGACCCATCGTGGATACGGTGCCTGACTTAAAAACCAGCCTAGTGCAAAGGTTGGACGACGTGGACCATAGAATGCGACAAGCCGAAGTTGACATAGCAAACATCAGTTGCGACTCTGAGGAAGACTGGCAAACGGCAGCCGCAGAGGCCGCTGAAATTCATGGCAAATTCGAGGACCTCCAACATGAGCGTGCCGAAGATTTAGCTCATCAGGAACTAGAGGCAGACAGAATAACTGCCATGCAACCAACCATAGACAACTTGACAGGACAACTCAATATTGTCAATGCTTCCCTTCAAGGCCTGCTTAAAGGAGGCGAAAACCAAATCAGGGGTGCCATGAACATCGCCGATGTGCCACAAAAGCTGAAAATTCCGGAGCCAAAGCCATACAATGGAGCTCGGGATGCTAAAGAAGTGGAAAATTTCATCTTTGTAGGACAATTGAAAGAAGCCAAAAAAGTAGTAACTGCTGCCATGTACCTTTAGGGTGATGCTAAACTCTGGTGGCGAGTGAAATACGAAGTCATCAGGGACGGAGAAGATACTCTCCAGAGATGGGCAGAACTGAAGGCAGCCATACGCCTGCAATTCTTCCCCGAAAACGTGGAATACAATGCACGGAAAAAGCTACGGGACCTCCGCCAGACCAGGTCAGTGCGGGATTACGTGCGAGAATTCTCTGCGCTCATGCTAAACATACGAGATATTGGGAACAAAGACAAACTATTCGTATTTGTAGAAGGTTTGAAACCTCATGCTCGTATGGAGCTGCAAAGACAAAGGGTAGATACACTACCAAGGCGATCCAAGCTGCATAATGCCTTGGGGATTATCACATGGAAACTCAGCCCCTCATCACAGGATTACCCAAAGTCGGAGATCTTGCAACCATCTTGATTGTGGTAGATCGGTTTTCCAAGTATGCTACCTTTATAGCAGCCCCAGAGAACATATCGGTAGAAGATACAGCTCGACTCTTCTTCTCTCATATTGTCAAATATTGGGGCCTGCCCAAAGACATCATTAGTGACTGCAACTCACGCTTCACTAGCAAATTTTGGACCCATCTCTTTGGTGCCTCATATCCAAATTGAGTCACAACTCAAGCTTTCATCAACAAGCAGCTGGCCAGACAGAACGGTTCAATGACATGCTGGAGGAATATCTCCGCTACTTTGCAATCGGATCATAGAAGAATTGGGTGAAGCTTCTGGATGCTGCTCAACTGTGGCTTAATTCACAAAAGTGCACCAGTACAAACAAAAGCGCTTTTAAAATTATTACCGGACAGCAACAGCTACTCCTACAGACTTTGAATGCACTAAACATGCCAAAATCACCTCGAGCTGCCAGTTTCTCGAAGGAATGGGAACAAACTGTAGAGATAGTGCGGAGCTATCTTGTCAAAGCCCAAGAGAGGGCAACGAGGTATGCCGAACAAAACCTTCGCTTTGTCCAATATCAGGTAGGAGACAAAGTGATGGTAAGAATCCCAAAGCGGTACTTGTTTACAGCAAGGACCCATGACCCTCGTCTATTGCAAAAACACATCGGACCGTTGCCCATTGAAAGATGCATTGAGAGAGCCACATACTAGGTGAATACACCAGCCTGCTTGAAAATCCATCCAGTCTTCCATGTCAGCCGCCTCACATCATTTCAGAAAGACATGGAGCATCATTCAGAATGCCACCTCACAAGACCGAGAGGAACAGACCTCCCTGCCAACAAGAGCCTAACCTATCATCATCTTGCAGGCAAGGCTCCGAGGACGTCGCCAACTCAGGTGGGGGAGAATGTCATGGGTTGCTTTTTAGCCACGCCCCATGACCCATTGGATGC
Organism: Nicotiana obtusifolia; assembly: GCA_002018475.1. Lineage (NCBI taxonomy): Eukaryota > Viridiplantae > Streptophyta > Magnoliopsida > Solanales > Solanaceae > Nicotiana > Nicotiana obtusifolia. The sequence continues at coordinate 234,496 of MCJB01049241.1, forward strand.
ACCCCGTAGCGTCCTGGCAAGCCTCTTAACGCCTAGCGCCACGGTGGGCCCCGTGGTCTCGATAGCGCCAAGTGACAAGCACGCATGTGCCTCTGCCGCCCACCGATAGTTCTTGCCAACGTCCAGTGGCTGGCAAATGCCAACAGTGCCACGCGCACAAGTAGTGCCGCGCTCACAGATGATGTTGCACGCGTAGATCCTGATGCCTTGCCAGCGCCTGGTCGCAAACAGATTCCAACAGTGCCGCGCGCACAAATAATGCCACGCGCAGACCCTTATGCCAAGTGCCAGCGCACAGCCGCAAGCAGATACAAATAGTGTCGGGCACGCCGACAGCACCGCGGGCGCAGACACTGATGCTCAAGACAAAGTTGCTGCTAACAGACTTGTTTCTACCTTGTAGAAGACTAAGTCCTTTTCATTGTAAATATAGAGTAGTTTTACTTCATTTACTTTCAGCGTGCTTCTACAGCTTATTTAGGTCAAGTCATGTAACTTTGGTTTATTTTTTTAAGCATTATTAGGGGGGATCAAACATTCAAACATTCAAGCAAGCAAACATTTCTCTATACTGGTGTCTCTCCCCCTCGGCACCGCATAGCCTTTTGTAATAGCTTTCATTTCGTCAATGCAATCAGCTTTTATTCTCAATTGCTCATTTCAGTTCTCTCAGTCGCTCACGATATTGGTTTTCCCGTACAGCACTGACAATCTTGTCTAGCGTACGGAGGGAACCTCAGTTGGCGGACAGTAAGCACACTGACATCGATTGCTTAGTCTTACTTCGCCATTCCAAGGAATCTCAGGAAGGCGCCGCGTAACAGTGTATATGTTTATTTTACAAAAAGTGCCAAGTTTAAGGGGCTATATAAGATTTTGGCCAATATTTAATTTAGAATCCAGTTATTAGCACTTGAAGTCATAGTTCTAAAATTCAGAACCCATAAAGTTAAAATTCTAACTCAGTCTCTATTCACCTTCTACCCCAAAAAAGCAAAAAACGGGGATTAGTTACTAGTTAATAGAGTTAATCTGAACTTTAGCTTGTAAAGTATCCACAAAATGGAGTCTAACAGAGTGAAAATTGGACGCATTGCAGTGTCAAAAAATTGGCTTCACTCAATTTCTTGAGAAGCTTTAGTCTTTCAACATTGGCAAGCAGTAACTTCAACTGTTAAGATGGCAGAGAATCAGCATACCAAAAGGTCTTTTTTTACTAAAAGGTCTGTAACAGGGCATTGCTAAGCTTACCTCATCGCTACTCGAAGGTTTTGCAGGAATTTTTTCAGGTGAAGCTTCAGGAACAGACTCATCAACCTCTGTTATTTTCTTTCATCCTACTACTGAAAATTGCCCCTCCAAATGTTCAGAGGCAGAAGATGATTCCCAAGAGGTAATGGAATACTGTATTTCCAAGTAGGGACCAAAAATTATTTACGCATCATATGAAACCTATTCATGAATTGTTTGAAGCTATATTTCCTCCAACTTCATTGATATTTTCCGCCTTCAAGGGCGGTCTAGTAGTTCTTGAACATGAGTGCACCACTAAAAAAAAAGAAAAAAAAAAGTATTAAATGGGAATCAATGTCTATTCCTCAGGATAAATAACTCAATATTCAACCAAGTGCACCATTCAATCTTTTTGGAGCATGGGTGCCAACAGATAACATTAGACATTCTATAAAATACGTATATAAAATACCTAGTTTGACGGTGAGACCACGAGTTCACGTGCCCATGATTGAGGCTACAAATCCGCCCCCGTACACCTTGAACCTTATAATTTCCAATAAAATTCAAATTCCACATAATGAAGCAGAATGAGGTTAAGGAATAAAGGAAACACAAAATAGAATAACATAAGCATAAAAAGAATGACAGAGAAGACATAACAAGATCTCACATTGCATCAAATAGCTATATGATATAAAGTCTCCAAATTTACATAAAGAAAACCCTAAAATCAAAGGGACAGAGAAGTTGAGGAAGTCACTAGGTATTGCATTAAGCAGGTTACACTCCATATTTATAGACTACCTATAGGCCAATACCAAAAGCAACAATTTGAAAATTCAGGAACTAAATTTATCTATCAAGGGAGAAAGAGCATATGGAAAATAGCATAAGAGCAAAAAAAGGCAAATGTAATTTACAAAATTTTCAACAGTAGAAATGTAGTTTAACCACTACTACATTTAGTGAGCTACAACAAACGACTATCAGAAATAGTATTACAGGTTATCGAAAAAGAAGAAGGCTCTAAATTGCATATATATGGATTTCAACTTACTTTATTAGTAAAAAGTTGAAGACAGGAAAAGTTGAAAGAGCACTTTACCTTCAAAGTGATGAAGCTGCTGAAACTCCAAATGCAAGTGCAGTGGTCATTTCCTATGTGAGAGAGAACAGCGTAGCATTTTCATTGCACATGTTCAGGTCATATTATTCAGTCTTTTTTCTCTCCACATTTTGGGTTTATTGTAACATAGATTAACTTAAAATACTAATTATGCCCTTGGTCGACCATCTTACCTTTTCTATAAAACTAGTAAGGGATATCCCATGCTGCGGCGCACCGGTCTAATAAAACTATGCTAAGTGTTGAACAGCAAACTAAGCTCCATAACTTATTTTTACTTGTGGCTTTTCTGTTCATTTCACTTGAACTTCAGAAGGTCCTGGGCAGTCGTACTCTAAGGCAGAAATCTAGGCTTTCAATTCTTTCCTGAATAAACATTATTCACTTCCAGCGATACTACGTAAACACCTATTACACACCAATGAAATGGATCAGTTAGTCGATAAATCTAACACATGAAATCAAAAAGCAGGAACAAAGATAACTGCCATGAAAATGTAGGGGGAACCTTACATCCATGATTTTTAGAAAAGCTCTACCAACAGTTCACTCTTCAATTTGATCACAACCTGTCACAATTGATCCACAGAATCTGTTCTTTACATCTCTGTTGCTACGCAATCCAATTAATGAAAGTAATGATATAGCAAGATGGAAATGTTAAAATTCTATTGACAGACCTGAGTTTTTTGTTCATATAGACAGATATGCACTTTAATCATTGCACACCTAAGAATTCAGAATAAACCAGAAGGAAGAATCATCAAGTAGAAAATCGAATGACTTTTTGGTGCAAATGGTGAAATAACAAAATTTACTAAATTAGTTCTTCTGTATAAATCAATATTAACCTTAAATCTCTTATGAGTTGCAGCAACTCATGTACAAAGGGAGAATCATGTTCATCCATGTCGTCAGGGAAAGCAACAAAACAACTTGAAGAGGCTAGCATAAAAAGAAAAAAAATTTGCAAAGTATCTTAGATGAAGTTGTCACAACTATATAATTAAATATTAAATCATGCGAACTTCTATTTTACAATTAAACAATGTACTTTTCTGTACTTTTACCTAATATGATTATTACTCACATGATGAAGGTAGAGTTGAACAGTCTCCTGAATTCTGTTCTAAGAAACAAAAACAAAAAGATGGTGGAAATATCTGCATTAATCATCTTATGTCTACTCATGTTTTGCAAACAGGCCCAATAGATAGAGTTTTTATATGAGCAGGTGAGCAATATTGTTGCTAGTTTAGTTTGCAGTCGAATATAACTTCAATCTTTTTTTTTTGGTAACGCTGTGAATATTACCATTGATCAACCAAATGTTACACCTAGAGAGCACTTATATCATAATCAACCTGATTACGAATATTAAGCCTCTAAACAAGTAAACTATACATTAGTAATCCTCCTCAAGAACTCCCTAACTCCACGTGTTTTTCTTGACATATGCATTGAACTAATTCTTTCTATTGTTTCCTTCTTTATCTGATCCACAATCTCATTTTTATTTACAGTAACTCCTCTGAAAATCTTCCGATTTCTCACTTTCCACGTATGGTAGAACACAACTCCAACAGTTGCTGCCACTGCTTCTTTCTTCTTCTGATTCCAGTTTTTCTTTATACTCACTAATGTTTCCTCTATATCACCTTCTTGTATATGCACATCAAGCCAACCCAAAATCTCTTATCAGACAATCTTTAGCCACAGTCCGTAAACAAGTGTTGGTGCGTTTCATTTTCTTGATCTACACATTGGCAGCAGCTTACATTTTCCACATGCATCTGCAACTTCAGCATTCTCTCCTTTGTAAGTAGCCTTCTCTGCACCCCTAACCACTAGAAGAACTTGTGCTTTGGTTGTAACATTCCACTCCATATGAGATCAGCAATACACATCCTCTGCTGTCGACCTATTAATGCATTGTAACTGTTACGCGACGCCTTCCTGAGATGCTTTGGAAGGGTAGCGTAAGGCTAGGCAATCGATGTCAGTACGATTGCCGTCCACCAACTGAGGTCCCCTCCGCACGCTAGACTAGATTGTAAGTGCCGTGCGGGAAAACCAATCCGTAGGCAACAAGAGAATTGAGAGCAGCGGAAGCTTTGGTTGGATTTTTGATGATGATTGTATTGATGATGAAAGCTATTACAAAGCTAATGCGGTGTCGAGGGGGTGAGACACCAGTACAGAGAATTTGAATGCTTGCTGAAAATGTTTGAATGCTGATACCCCCCTAATAATGCTTAAAAAATAAAAATCCAAATTACATGAGTAGACCTAATGCGAGCTCTAGGAGCACAATGAATATAAAACAGTAAACCTATTCTATATTTACAATGAAAGGAACTTAGTCTTCTATGATGTAGAAATACTAAGTCCAATGGCAGCAATCTTGTCTTGACGGTCAGGGTCCCCGCGCGCGTTGCTGTCTGCGCGCGCGGCACTATTGATGATGGCCCGCGACGGGGCGTTGGCACTTGTGTTTGGATCATGATGGATGCGCGCGGCCTTGGCTGTGCGCGCGGCATCTCTTGGCTGTGCGGCATTGTCTGCGCGCGCAGCATGGTTGACACTCGCAAGCCGCTGGGCGCCGGCAAGGAGTGTGGGTGGGGCGACAGAGGCACTTGCGCACTTGTCACTTGGCGCGGCCAAGACCACGGGGCCGTCCGTGGCGCTAGGCTTTGAGAGGCTTAGGACGCCACGGGGCGCGTCCAAGGGGTCATGGGGCGAGGCTGGAAAGCCGCCCATGACATAACTCATGCCACGTGTGTGCACAGAACATGGCTAAAAACAGAGCATAAGAGTATAACATGCATAGCAAAAGACGAGACGCTCATTAATTTGAAAGAGAAGAAAAATAGTAGTACCGTTGTTACACAACCATTCTCAAAAAAATAACTTAAAAGTACCATCCACAAAAACAACAAAAAAAGGACCAAGGTAGGACAAATAACATTTAACTAGACACTAGGAAGGGAACTGCTTTAAGGAGCACTAAAAAGGGGAGGCAGGGATGAGGAGGCAAGGATTCTGAAGAGAATATCCATTCGAGCATTGGAAGACACTTGTTCGTTAAACAACCGCTCTTTTAGGTCCTCAACCTGTTTCCTGAGATCAACATTTTACGTGATCAGATGAGCAACCTCTGTGCCTTGTACACTGCTGGAACCAGGTGCCTCATGGGCCTGACTAAGCTGCTCTTCAAGAATGGCATTCCGTATCTTCAACTTCCTTATCTCCTCATTTGCAGCAAACCGAGCATCAATCAATTGAGAGATAGTGGAATTGGTGCCAACCCCTCCTCTCTTATCAATACACTCACATTCCTCCAAAGTGGTCTTTGAGAAGGTCTGCTTGTGAGTTCCCGCCGTTGCTTTTCCCAAAGGGACTTTGAAGAAGTTAAACAGCTTAGTAAGCAAGAACCCATAGGGCAAACCATGATTACCATCCTTGAAGTCTGCCACTTTCTTCATATGCTCTATCATAAGACCGGGCTGATTGATGTGGTGTAGACATCCAGTGCTTCCATGAGGAATAGGTCTGCTTTTGAAGTAACAGAATACCTTTCTGCATGTCGAAGCAAGACCTTATTCACCATCTCAAACAGAAGTTGATACATCGGAAGGAGGGCCTTCTTGTGCACCCGTCCCCCTTGTTGCTTTTATTATTTCCATCTTATATTATAAGCAAGATCAACAACAAAAACAAATCAAATAGTTTTTCACAAGTGGGATCTGGGAAGGGTAAGATGTACGTAGCCTAACCTCTACCCTCGGGAAGATAGTGAAACTGTTTTCGATAGACCATTGAGTAAAATTAATAAAAAATATTGTTTAAACTCCTATTGGCGTCTCCTTATAACTAGTGACAGATACGTTTAAGACAATTTATTTGGAACTTGTTTGAGTTTTACATCTCTTTGTTTCAATTTTTCAACAAATTTTTTAGTTTTTTCTTTGATTAACTAGGAAGTTGAGGTCTTTGTCAAAAGAGCTGACTTGATTGACAAATCTAGGACCAGAATCTTGCAGAATCTTTAATATACCTCAAAAGCCAACACTGCTGGAAAGTGTGAACGTTGTTAAATTATTGATCACAGAACTATAATACAATTTACTATGGAAAAGATTATAGTGCTAGATGATTTCGTTCTTTTAGATTTTCCATTGTCTTTTATGCCAAATAATTGTAATATGACAATAAAAATGTGGCCCTTTTGTTCCCACGTTCAATAATGTTATTCTCGTCGGTTGAATCATAGATATATTCTTGATAAATTTTCCCTTTTTGCTTTCCTTTCCATAAACTTGGGATTCCTTTTTAAAAGAAAGAAAATGACAAGTAGACACAGCTCAATTGGTTAGACGTAGCTATTTCCTGATGTAATAGTTTTAGCACATTTTTAGTAACGCATGAAAAATTACCTTTAGGCACTGATAAATGAACTTTGGACCAAATTTTTGGGGTCGAGTTAGGCCCAAAGTCTATTTATCATGGTATTAGAGTCAGATTCATCCCAATTATTATTACCGATGTTGGGCCCTCATTTATGTTGTCCACGCTTCAGAGTGCAGGCCTGGGCGTGAGGGGGTGTGTTGAGTTGTCCCACATCGGTGGGATTTGAGGTCTTTGGTCTCCTTATATGATCTTGGGCAATCCTTATCTCATAAGCTAACTTTTGAGATTGAGTTAGACCCAAGATCCATTTATCACGTTACCAAACTACAAATAAAAAAGTTGTGTGTGTGAGTGTGATCTTTTTACGTAGAACCTTTGTGTAGGGAGCAACGTAACTTACTGCTTAAATTATCATCATTTTATTTTCTTTTTTAATCTAACTCCACTTATAACATTTTGCAGCACCTATTCAAACTCCTATAAAGGAAAAAGATTACAACCTTAATAGGTTGATGACCATAGTAAAAATAATAGTATAAGTATGTGAATCTAACTACTTGTCTTTCTCTGTATTTTGGATTTTTAATACCCTTCCGAAAGGAGAAATTTCATCATAATAGTATGCTTTTATATATATATATATATATATATATATATATATATATATATATATAATATATATCTTTTTAAACCCCTGCCAAATTAGGAGGATCTATAGCGTTTTCATACTTCCCTCCAGCGTGACTCGAACTCAGGATCTAACGATAGTAAAGAAAGGTACTTTTACTAACTGAGCAAGCCTCAGTTGTCGGTGTGATTATATTAAAAATCATGAAAATGGAAGAAAATTTTGCCCTTTTTGGGTTATGAGAAAATGATTGAGCAGACTGAGATGAAAAGCTTATAGAGGAGACCCACTGGTAATTAATTTGTCCCTTCGGTCAGATAACCATGTGCTAGCTAGTTAGTTAAGTATAAGAACGTGTAAAATTTGAACTCATTAACGGATTAATTTCGCTATCATGAGCAAAAGATTTTATTGCCTTCTTCATTACATTATTGCTGATGTGACATATTTTGGATACGTAGGTGGTACCAGTAGAAAAAATAATAGTAACCATCACCTATATATATAAGTAACTGTCCATGGTTGAATATTTATTACAGGGAACATGTTTTTCCTTCGACGTGAAATTAAAGGCGGATCCAAGATTTTTAATATTTATGAATTTCTGTAATAATTTTGAGTAAATTTTTAATAGTAATTGGGATCATAATCATAACCATTTATAGATATTTAGAAAAAGAATTTCAAACATATTTACACTATTTGGACAGAATCTATTGAGTTCATGTGAACCCGTAGGTGCGGAAGTGGATCCCCCCCTGTATGAAATGATTATATAATTTTAATTACATTATCAGTATTAACTTAACTCTTAGCTGTCGTTTGATATAATGATAGGATAAACATCTCACGGGGTTAGCTATTCCATATAAACTAATTGCACTATTTTAGTATAAAACTTATCTCGAAATTAGCTAATATATATAATCAAATATGGGATAAATACAACTCCAAATTTTATTCATTACAATATTAGGGTGTGTTCTATATAGTACCTTTACTTTTCTTTTCTTTTTTAAAGTACTCCACTTGATATAGGTTTTATTTATATAAGCGAACGCTTGCGGAGTATCTGCAGCCAAGTAGCATAACAAAATTTGATAACTGAGCGCACATCTCTTCCCTCTCTATTAACATCTCCCCTTTCAACCAGAATTAACCAAAAACAGGGGTTCTTACTTCTTAGAAGCAGAGCATTGTAACTTTTACGTTTGTTCTGAGCCATCTTTCTTTGTAGTTGTGGATCATGGGTTTCAAACAAGACCTTTTGGTGTACACAACATTAGAATGTGAAAGCTTGTCTGAAATGGCAGCTTGTATGCAGAAAGCAAAAGAAGAAGGAGCAGATCTAGTGGAGCTTTGCATTGACTCTGTAACTTTCACTCACATTTCAGAAGTTGAACACCTCCTCAAACATAGGACTTTACCCTCCATCGTTTCTTTCAGGTAACATCTACTCTCCTTTTCTTAAATATAGTATCAGTAGATTCAGAATGATTGTGATCTTATAATATTAAGTTATGTATACGTAGCTCAAGCTGAAAGCAATAAATTCAGTGCACCTCCATCCGACTCTGCTTTCAAGTCCTCTTCTATTTTTCTCAAGTACTCAAATGCTACTTGGTGAATGGATCTTGGAGCAACGGTAAAATTATCTCCGTATCATCTATAAGTCACGGGTTCGAGCTGTGTAAGCAGCCACTGTTGCTTGCATTATATTAGGTTGTCTATATTACACCCCTTAGGTTGCGGCCGTTCCCCTGACATTGCGTGAACGGGAATACCTTATACATCGAATTGCCTTTTTACTCAAATGCTACTTGGTAGCTCAAAGTATTTGAGGGTTTGGTTACTATTTTTAATTAATGAGCTAAGAAGAATCTTTAATATTAAGTTATACATGCGAGCTCGAGCTGAAAGCAATAAACTCAGTGCACCTCCATCCGACTCTGCTTTCAAGTCCTCTTCTGTTTTTCTCAAGTACTCAAATGCTATTTGAGGGAACCTTGGATCAACGGTAAAGTTGTCTCTGTGATCTATAGATCACGAGTTCGAGCTATGGAAGCAGTCACTGATGCTTGCATTAGTTTAGGCTATCTACATCACACCCATAAGATGCGGCCGTTTTCCTAACACTACGTGAACGCGAGATACCTTGTGCATCGAGTTGTCTTTTTCCTCAAATGCTACTTGGTAGCTCAAGTATTTGAGGGTTTGGTTACTATTTAAGAAGAAGGAAAAGAGGGCATGAGATGTGTGATTTTGTGAGGAGGAGAGTGTTAGGTGAATCTCCAACACAATTTCTTTTGTTTGCTTCTCTGGATTTTCATATCTTTTTCTTTGTTTTCTTGCTCATATTTTTATCCCCCCTACAAACTAGAGTATGTTATGAGTGTCTATTTTTAAATTCTCCACCGCACGTGAAACTGTAAAAGTAGGGGGAGTGAGGTGGGTAGGTGAAGCATGTCGGTCTCGTGGTAGTGACCAACCAAGATTTTCCCCACTTACCAAATTGATTTAACGAATGTTTACATCAATTTGGCAACTCATGTGTTACACAAGTTCTTAATATTTACACTCTAGTTTTTAGGAGACTAGTATATAAAGGGGATCATCCATTTGTAATTTATCAAACAAACAATTTAAGTTCTCTCTAATACAAAGCTTCATTTAATAATTTTCTTGTGTTCTTTCTACCATTCTCTTAGCAATCTTGAGTGTAGTAAGGCTGACTTGGCATAACAAAAACGTAAACAAGTTATGTAAAATCGTGAGTAAATTATCAAGTGCCACACGTATACTTAATTAACGACTAAGGACGAGACATATGTCTCCATTTTGCTCTAAAGCCTCTAGAGAGATGCTCTTTTTACTGAGACGAGAGTATATTACAATTCACATCACAAGAATTTTTAAGGTATAACTTGACATTATTGCAAAATGTCTAAAAGACTAAAAAGGGAAAGCAATTATTAGATACACTAATCAGAAGGGGTTTAGATAGTGACCAAGTGATAGTAGTTTCAAGATTTGAATGATTACTATGCTTACTTTTTTCTTTCTGTACGTAAAAGGAAGAGCACTACTACCACTAGAAATAGTTGAAAGAAGGATTTTAGCTGATAATCATTGTGGAGATTGATCTATCGGAAATTAACTTCTTCATTCTCGTTAAGTAAGAGTAAAGTGTGTGTATATTTTATCCTTTCCATATTCCTAGTTATGTAATTACACTGAAGGGTCGTTTGGTAGGTTGTACTAAGTAAAATAATTCCTGTATAAAAATTTAATTCGTCCCATAAAATATTTGGTTGCTCAATTCTATTTATGCATACCTAATACATGGATTACTTATACCTCATAAGAGGGCTTAGCTAATACCAAGGAAACCAAGGGATTATTAATCCCTGCATTAACTATACCTGGATAAGACTCTAAAATTACTAAACTGCCCCTCAAACCTTTTTCCTAAATTTTTTTATATACAAAAAGAAGAATATTTAAGGGTATAATTGTAAAGAAGATTTTGTACAGTTTTAAATCAAACACAAGCTTAGATTATACATTGCATAGTTAATTTTTAATATAATGAACCAAATACTTGATAAAAAATAATCTCAGCACTACAATCCCTGCACTACTAATTCATGCATTACTAATTCCTACATTATTAATTTCTGCATTACTTGTATTCGTACCAAACGACCCTTGAAGATATTATTGGTATTTGTTATTGGCGTCGTAGAGATTGATTCAAGATATGCAATGTTTTTATTATTTATGAAAATGAATTAAAAATTAATGTAAGTATGAAGAAGTTGAGCAGCTACCATTACTTTGCATTCTTGAATGGTCACCGCAGCCCCTGCGTTGCCCACGGCTCTTCAGGGGTCCGCATGATAAGGAAGTTAAGGGTTGCATTTTCCCCAATTCGAGGCCCGCCCACGTTTATTAATTCGTTGTGATCTTTTGGAATTGTTCACTATACTCCTACCCTCTTTTGTCGGTTGAATGACTCGTTCCTCAACATACTATTCAATATTCATACCACTACACCTAATACCGCTTCTATTTGAACTTCAACTAGGAGTTTATGGACAAGTGAAGCTTGTCCAGTTGGTAAAAGTACCTTCACACACAATCTTTAGATTTTGGTTCGAGTTACGTTGGAGGGAAAATGTGAAAATACTATAGATCCTCCTAATTATGGGAGCGGTTTAAAAAAAAAAACTAGGAGTTTATGGTTATTAGTCCCTCCGTTGCAGTTTTGCAATAATATTTTTTAGTTCGTTTCAAAATAATAATATATTTTTTAAATTTAAAAAAATTTAATTTAAATATCTTTAGTTATTATTATGATGAGTTTTTATAGCGACACAAATGTTATATTATATTTTCATATCACAGATTTTAAAGTTTTATAACCATACAAGTATTATGTTATGTTTAACACTTCAAATTCTTAAAAATATTGTTCCAATCTAACTATATAAATTGAAACGGATGAATAATATTTACACATTTTCCATTTTTTATTTGTAATTGTTTAAGATGTATATGCGTGTTTTTATGTACGATATGAGTGTTATATCACGAAGAGAAACAAGTGGTTCTTGTGTATCAGAAAATCACGTGCTTGTTGAACCCTTGACTAAAAAGTTCACTTTGTAAACGGCCATTTCAGATTATGGTTTCTGCTCATGTTCTTTGTTGATCGAGAGCATAATTGTCGAATAATAATTTCACTTAGAATTTTATTTTTTTATTTTTTATAGTGTTTTTACACTTTCCCTCCAGGTGACTGAACGAATCCCTGGACCTAACCATCGTGAGTGAAGGTGTTTTTACCAACTGAGCGAGCCTCACTTATCATTTTACATACAATTAAGCTTCTCCTTTCCATCAACTAAAAAGAAAGGACTAAGGAGGCTCCTTGTTTTGACAAAACGAGATTATATTATAAGCCAGATAAGACAATTTGTCAACAAAAAGCTACTAGTATGTTCTAAAAACACTTTACCAAAATTTTTACATGTTTATGTTGTAACTTGTAAGTTGTCTAGAGATTGTGATTTAGGTACAGTAATTAAAAGGTAAAGTGAAAAACAGAGAGGCATAGAAAGAAGGTTTTTAGCTATTAGCACAACTAGCTTGTTAGTGGCTGATATAATTACTGAGAATGTTATATGTTTGATTATATGATCCAATCTACATGAAAATGAAGCCAAATGAGAAAAAGCTTGAATCTTTGCGAAGATCTTGCTGATTGGGAATTTGGGGTTTGGCATTTTACTCCAATTACTGAAAAATGTTTCTTTTCGATTTAGTGATCCAATCTGCAAAAAGTGAAGCCAAATGACCGAAAGCTTGAATTTTTACAAAAGATCTTGCTAATTGAGAATTTGGGGTTTGTTTTCTCAGGCCAAATTCGCCGAGATATTCTTGCAGAGAAAACTGGAAGAAAACATGCGTGCAAGTTCTGAATTTGGCTGTTGAATTGGACGTTGAGTTCGTTGAAGTTGATCGCCAGGTCTGTCCAACTGGTTTTTTCAAATTACTCTGTAATTGATACAGTTTTATGAAGCTAAATAAATTAAAATACTCAAAAAAGAATTTTGCTAAACAGAGTAAATTATAGTACAGTGTGTACACCCTTAAAGCCCCCTTTTTATGTTTATACAAGTTTCCTCTATTATAATTTCGGGTATAAGTTATATGCATCGATACACTGTCAGTATAATTTAAGCTATGACAACAGGTTTATTATAATCAGTACATAGAGATTAAACTGTTTGCAAATTTACAGGTTGCTTGTGATGAGGTCATCTGTGAATTAATGACCAATAGATCAAACTGCAAAATAATTGCCTCCAGTAATGTGGATGGTGGAAATCCTACAAAAGAGAGACTTTGTAATTTAATTACAAACCTGCAATCCACAGGAGCAGATATCATCAAATTAGTGATTGATGTAGCTTATATTACAGATGTTGCACCAGTTTTCCATATGCTTACACATTGTCAGGTATTTCTTTTCTTGCTTTAACTTGCACTTTTTCCTTGCAAAAACACACCCTCAACTTGCTTTTAGGCTTTACACCTATTGATATTCAAAGGTGGGTCCAGGATTTAATTTGAGGTGTTCAGTATTTATATTCTCACTACTGAATATGTAGCAATTTTAGTGATCATTCACATATATAGTTATCATCCGGGTTCTCTCTGATGGTATACTTGCTCAATTCAACTTACTGACAAGAAGAGAAAAAAAGGGGTCACTTTAGTATCTTTCTAATGCAAACTGCGATTGTTATTCTAAATTTTTCTGCGGTGAAGTGTTCATTAGAAAATACTCTCATATTCTTCCATATATATGGCCTCTTATTTGTATCTGCAGCCATCTCTTGGGCTTATATGGTTGTAAAGAAAATCTTCTAATGCTAGTTTTCTCGTGAGTAGTGATAAGTTTGTTGAAGTTCTCTTTTTAAAACTGAGAATGTGGTACTTTAAGCTATTTGCCTCATTATAAGGTGTCTATGCAGGTGCCTCTAATTGCCAGGGCTGCAGGAGATAGAGGTCTCATAAGCCAACTATTGGGTCCAAAATATGGTGCTTTCTTTGTTTGTGGATCTTTAGGAGGCAAATCCACCCCTGGCTTGCCAGCTTTGACTAGCATTAAAGACGTTTATAAACTGGAATATGTGAACCCAGATACTAGAGTTTTTGGCGTAATCTCTAATCCTGTTGGCCATAGCAAGGGCCCTCTTCTGCACAACCCTGCCTTTAGACATACAGGATACAATGGAATATATGTGCCTCTACTAGTTGATAATATCAAGGAATTTTTTCGGGTCTTCTCATGCAATGACTATGCTGGTTTCAGGTATGCTCCTTATGTACAAGCTAAAATTGTTCTCTGCCGCATATGATGAATAATTGCCAGATTGTATTAGGAATATCTAAAGATTCCTACTCGTCAAGCATAAATGTATGCCATATATAAGCAACACTCGTCTTACTAGTTTGAAATTTTCACTGGCATTAAACATTTGGGACGTGAAGATATGTACCCTGCAATATTTTGCTTTCCCATATGTTTTATTTTCCTAAAATTGTCTTCATGGAGAAAAAATATCTAATGCATGATATTCTTCCTTTTGATGGAATGTGTAGTGTTGGACTCCCACATAAGGAAGCAGCAGTACGGTGCTGTGATGAAGTAGATCCACTTGCTAAGGTCTGATTAGTTCCAAAATGATGACCATACCATGTTTGTTTCTGCCTTAAAGTCTTCTTTCTGTGAGTGCATGAGTGTAAAACGATGCTCTTTTAGATGTCTCTATCTTTTGTGTATTCTGTCTTTGCTTTTTCTGTTAATTCAAATATCAAGCTGTTCTATTTTATCCTGAAAAAACATCAAAGCAGCTCAGCCTGGTTATAAACAAGTCTAATGTTCACACCTTCATGGTACACTAAACCAAGCTTCATCTTGGGATTTGCTGTGTGTTGCGTAATTTGATTTTAATTTTTGTGGGTTGAAGAACCACAAAATGCACAATCTTTTCAAAATGTCTTTGCTGAAGCTAGATCAACTACACTAGTTCTTATATAATGAATACTTGTAAACATCACTCTGCTTTATATGTGTACAAGAGGTGTGCATATACTTATAGGAAAAGAAAGCTTACCATCTTGGGTGTGCTTAAATTACCCTATCATATTACGCACAGTATTATTCAGGTTTTTCTCTTTTTCCAAAATGAGCTACGTATGATTGCCTTAGTCCATTGCAGTTAAGTGCTGAAGGCAGCCTAAGTAGCACTATTACACTGGTTGCATAGGTGTTGTAGCATCCACACATACACACACACACACAGATTTCCAATTGTTTGTCCTTTCATGGACAAACATTTTGTTCTTTAGATCAGTATTTTGGAAGTTCGGACTTGGCATTTTTATACAGTTGTTTTTTGTTTAGCTATATCAGATTATTTTGTGGCTACATTCTCTTATTAATAAAGCTTTCTAAATTGCATCATGCTTTTGGAAATCAGTCTATAGGAGCTGTTAACACAATTATAAGGAGACCTTCTGATGGCAAGCTCATTGGTTACAATACAGATTGTGAGGCTTGTGTGACGGCAATTGAGGATGCACTTAGAGGTACTGATTTGTTCTTTATCAGAATTTAAAATGATTTCTAATATTCTTAATAGAAAGGTACAAGCAAAAAAACTTAATCGATGTAGTTTAGTGGTCTAATTCTGTAGTCACTTTGCAAGACAAGAAAGATTTTCCTGAAATCCAGATAATCTTACATCTTTTTACCTTACATATTGGACTCAATACCACTGTTTTTCTTTTTCTTATTCCTTTCCCCCTCCTCGGTCTGTAGCCCTCCCAAAAGAAAAGATAGAAACTTCTTATGAAACCATTTCAAGCACTTCTGAATCCAATTACATAAGGAGTTCCAATTTTTGTGTGTAAACAGAGAGACAAAAGACCAATGGCCATGCATCAAATGTTTCTCCAATTGCTGGAAAATTGTTCGTATTAGTTGGAGCAGGTGGTGCTGGGAGAGCTATTGCTTTTGGTGTCAAAAGCAGAGGGGCACGGGTTGTAATATTTAACCGCAAATACGGTATTACCTCCTATCTCCTTAAGAATTATGATTGTGTCTTTTGATCTTCATTCATTTACGTCTTCCTTTCACTTATCACAATCCTTTTTTCTTATCAAAAGAGAGAGCAAAAGCTCTGGCTGCAGCAGTATCTGGTGAAGCCTTGCCTTATGAACAACTAAACGATTTCTGCCCTGAGAAGGGAATGATTCTTGCAAATGCTTCTGCTGTAGGCATGCAGCCAAGGACAGATCAAACTCCTATTTCCAAGGTTGTCTTTCTTGCAATGCAGTATTTTTAACAAAAGTGACCCTCTCTGTTTGCATGAGAAGAATGCTGACATCTAACATTTTCTGTATCCTTTCCGCTGTTTCAGGAGGCCTTGAGATCATATGAGCTAGTATTTGATGCAGTTTACACACCTAGAAACACGCGGCTATTGCAGGAGGCTACAGAGGTTGGAGCTGCAGTGGTGGGTGGGGTTGAGATGTTCGTCAGGCAGGCAATTGGGCAGTTTAAATTGTTCACCAATGGATTAGGTAGCTATTCTCTCCTCCATCATATAATTTCCTTACACAATAACAAAGAACCTTTTCTTGCTCCATATATCCTAAGATTGGGGCCATATCGCTAAGCAGTGAACATAACTGAAGTTCGATATGCAGTAAGTAGTGGGGCTTATAGCAAAATTTGGCTAAGCTGAACTTGAGTGACTCTTAATTCAATAGGGGCTCCTTAATGCCGATTAGTTTGCTTTAGTTCCCCAAAAAAGACCTGATGTAGTCCAATAGCTTTATCACCAAAGAATAGGAAAATAAGATGGAAAAACTGAACTATGAAGCAAATTGTATGTCTTAAAGCAACATTCTCTTAGAAAGCAATGGCTTCATTGATGTAAAATTTTCAACTCCTGTTTTTTTGCAGCACCAGAAGATTTTATGCGGAGGATTGTATATGAGCAATTTTGATTCTTTTAGAAGAAAGGTACAGTTTTTTACTCAAATCAGACAGTGCTAAGCCCAGGATCTTGTTTGCCAGCCAATTTCTGAAAGTCTTTTTATTCAATATGGATGCTCCTTCAGCTTCCAGTTGCAAATTGATTTTCATGGGAAAAAAAAGATACATCAAAAAATATTGTGAGATTGGTTTTTCTTTTACTTTCTGAAAATCAGATAGTATGTTAGATTACATATTGTAAATAATTTCTTGCTATAGTTATAATAGTTTTGAAGGTAATGGCTGGAAATATGTGCCTGCTTTGACTTTATTCCAGAAAGGTAGTCTGTAAGCAATAAAACATTAAAGGTTAAGTTGCTTATCCCGCTATATTCAGCCCAAACTAGTTTGTGCACCCTGAGGCTATGCATTTTGATTTAACAAAAAACTCTAGAAAAGAATCAAATGCCATATCAATTTTATATGGAACCTCACTGCACTTGATCTACTAAGTTTAAACTTTTAAACGAGGTGAAACCACCATCTACCACCAAATTCTGGCCACTAATAAACTTGGCTTCTTCACTAGCCAAGAAAAGGGCAGCATTAGCAACATCTATTGGTTCACAGTAAGCTCCTTTGAGTTCACTAGCACTGTGTAAGATTTTAGCAAGGTCCTGAGTTTCCACTCCGGGGAAGTATTGTTTCATCTCGTCCAATGAAAAGGGTGTTGGAATAGCAAATGGAGATATGCAATTGATTCTTATTCCCTGCTTGCACAGCTGTGCTGTCACGGACTTCACAATTCCTATCACGCTTGATTTGGAAGATGAATAAGTAGGTTGCGCGAGTCCTCCGATCACCCCGGTGACACTAGCCGTGCACAAAATGCAACCGCGGCCCCGGGGGATCATCACACGCGCGGCGTGCTTGATTCCCGCCACCACGCCTCGCACGTTGATGGCCATGACTCGGTCGAATCGTGCAAGGTCAAGGTCAGCTATGCTTGGCGATGTTCGACACGCTATCCCTGCATAATCATAGACTGATTCAGAATTTAAATGTAGCGGGTGCACTTCTTATTTGTGGTCTGATCATTAAGGACACGACAGTGCACATGCATTCACTGTTACATATATTGAATTCTCTTTTACCTGCATTATTGTACATTATGTCGAGCTGTCCATGTTGGGCAACGGCGTAATCCACTACGTCGGAAATCTCAGATTCTTTTGTGACGTCGCATGGCACAAATGTGGCGTTTGGTCCGAGCTCACTTGCGGTTTCTTGGCCGAGCTGTCTCTGTATATCGGCGATAACTACTTTTGCTCCATGATTAATGAATTTGGCTGCGGTTTCTTTCCCTATGCCACTTGCTGCCCCAGTGATCACTGCTATCTTGCCTTCTAGTTTCCTGAATTTACACAATATTGTCTAATCAGTTACTGTTTCTTCACTTAAACAAGTATCATCGGATTTTTTTGTTTGTTTTTGTTTTTGTTTTTCACCCCGTGTTTTGGTGTCCACTTTAGGGTCTTGATTAATTTATATTCACTTCGTGTAAGGAGAAGTGTACTCCTATTAGGATTTTTCCATTCTCATGACATGAACTCGTAACATCTAGTTAATGGAGGAATCTTAGAAATCCATCCCACCGCAACTATTTGTGGTTATTATCAAAGAACTTACCATAATTAACAAATGTTCAAGTATAGCGTTTGAGTATCAAGCCAACTTTATCCGAATTTGATGTAGTCCCGAGCTGTGGTAATATTGTTAATTCCATGCAACTTTAAAAACAGCATTGTTTCGTCCTCCTATATTTTGTACCTTATTGCTTACATATACTACTACTCCGACCCATTGGTTATATATTTCGCTAATTAAACCTTTTACCAAAAAAGGGAAAGAGGGACAGCAAAAGAAAATAAAAGAGAAACAAGGGACAACAGAAAAGGTAGTAGTAGTAGTAATAAAAGAGAAGTGTCTTTGTTATGGAGAGAATAAGTATCACGTAGTTCCCACTGTACATCATAGAATACATTAAACATGTAGGGTCTGTTTGGTACGAACACAAGTAATGCAAGGATTAGTAATACAGGGATTAGTAATGTAGGAATTGTAGTGCTGGGATTATTTTTTATCAAGTGTTTGGTTTATTGTATTAAAAATTAGCTATGCAATGTATAATCTAAGTTTGTGTTTGGTTTAAAACTGTACAAAATCTTCTTTACAATTATACCCTTGAATATTCTTCTTTTTGTATATAAAGAAATTTAGGAAAAGGGTTTAAGGGGCGGTTTAGTAATTTTAGGGTCTTATCCAAGTATAATTAATGCAGGGATTAGTAATCCCTTGGTTTCCTTGGTATTAGTTAAGCCCTCCTATGAGGTATAAGTAATCCATGTATTAGGTATGCATAAATTGAATTAAGCAACCAAATATTATATTTTTATACAGGGATTATTTTACTTAGTACAGCCTACCAAACGATCCTATAGTATATAATTTTCCAAGGAGATAACTTAGTAATAGTAACCAAGAGGTAAAATTTGAACTATATTATCATGAATTCGAATTGTAGTAGCTTCTTGACTACTATTGTCTAGGTAAAGTCATTAAGTTCAACTTGTGGTTACATTTGCATGGTAAAAGAATGCCCTCATTAATTATTTTCATCGTCCCTTACTGTGAGATATAGCAAAAAGTGCAAAAACTACTCCTTGTTTGCCCTGAATAACATATGAAGCTTATCAACTACTACAGTCCATTCCTTTTTTGCTTGTCTAATTTGCATTTTGCGTTGTCTTCAAGAAAATACTATTTAAATATTTATTTACTAAATTATCTTTACTGTATTTTAAAAATCAAAATTTGATTACTAATACTCTAATTAGTTTGGGAAATGATTGTAGATAAGGATAAAATTAGAAGGAAAAAAAATTAAATTCTCTCCTAATTTAATAAAGCGGGCAAGCAAAAAAGTAATTTAATTTTAATAAGCAAAAACCTCACATGCAGTGGCGGATCCAGGATTTAAGGTCGTGGGTGCTCATTCAGTGGCCATATAAAAAAATTGGTTCATGCAAGAATCGATCCCTAACCACTTCATATTTGTGCACTCTATTTTCGCCTCTTAACCAAAGCACCCACAAGACTTTTTGTTTAAAGGGTGCTTGCTAGTTCTTTATACCAGTATTCCCTGTATTTTCTATATAATTATACAAAGTTTGCGTCGGGGTTAATGAGTGCTTCAGCACCCGATACGGTTAACTTAGATCCGCCCCTACTCACCTGTAATCTTCTCGGAAAATAAAAACCATTCTTGACTTCTTCTACAACATAAGAATGCACATGTGTCCAAGAAATGGAGGGACCTAATCTTTTCCCATCCAAGAAGGTCGGCCATGTGACGACAGGGACTGTGTGTGTGTGTGTGAGAGAGAGAGAGAAAAAGAGAGAGAGAGAGAGAGAGAGAGAGTATCAACACACCTTTCTATTTGGGTAGAGAACTTCTTGCTGAAAGTTTGAAGAAGCAAGGATCTGGAAATAGACATGACCCTGGAGAGTTAAGTTAACAAGTTAGTAAAAAAGATCAAGAGATAAAATGGGAAAAGATTAATACAACAATTAATGGAAGTATATTAGAATCATGAAACTGACCTTGATCTTACCCTAAGCAAGTTCTCTTCTTCTTCTTCTTCTTCTTTCTTCTTCTTCAGGATGACAGAGCTGAGGTGAGCTTTCAGAGAGAAGGCACCTCTTATTGTCTAAGGCGAGAGAGTAAATAATGAACAACTCAAGCACATGTCATTAATACAACTACTGGATTGGTGCCCATATATATATATATATATATATATATATATATATATGTATGTATGACGGGCCGGCTAGCTGAACTCTCTCTCTCTAATCAGTATGAATTTATGTTATATATTGATACTGTAAAGATACTGTTTATATTATCAGTATATTTTAATATGTAACAATAGTATGTTAGTCATCATTTTTATCTAATTATAAATTAATCTTATTAAGAAATTTACTTATAATCACTTAATAAATAATTCAACCGTATAATTTTACGCTATCAGTACATAAAATTTAAAGTTCCTCTAATTTTAAAGATATAGAATAATATAATATTATTTTTTAAGTTAAAAACTGTAAGAATAACTGACTAACCCGTGCCACAGAGCTACCACGATTGCGACAATCATCGCATAGCTATTCGGAGTTGCACTTAGAGACTTACGATTCTTCGAACTCGTTGAACACTTTCTATATCTATCTGTCGTAATGTAGACCAACTCTCTCTCCAAGTGTAGCAACTTTGAGATGTACCCTAACACTCGCCACGATGAGTGCGGCCATAAGTACAACATGAACGTGACCTGATCTGATAGTATAAATTTTTTTACAATATCATTATATAAAAGTTAAACCATTCGTAATAATTTATAAGAACTACTTATTGTTGAGTATCGTACTAGTGTTTTACAGCCGCTTGAGAAATTAAATTCACACCAAAGATTTCGTAAACTACTACTATCTGTGATGTCGTACAAAGCAGTATGAAAACATAGAGGTGTGATGGTGTAATTAAGAAAATATGGTCTTAAGTTTCCATTTCAAGGGTAGGTTAATCCGTTAATTACGTGAAGAGAGAGAGAGAGAGGTCAAAAAGCTTTTTAGATTTACAGTTAATTAAGTAATTTATAACTGGCCAACTTTAGTAGTTGCTGGTAAAGGAATCTTAAAATCTTCAATGTGGACAAACTTTCTTGACGTAGTCTTAGATTACAATGTTCTTCTTCCTCTATTACGAATTGCAAGTTGTTTTCTTTGACAGTGACGTGCCAACTGTGCTGCTTTGCCAGCTTCATGTTTTTTCACGTACGAATCTTTTCACACTTTCCCTTATATTTCTTTTTCACGGGGTCGGATACGATCGAGCACATAAAAAATATCGGTCTTGGATTACGATTATCGGTGTAACTTGAGGTCGATCTCTTGTAGATCGATACCGACACTTCGAGAAGGGAAGTTCGAGGTCGGGTGTCATCGGGTTAAAGTTTGAAGCCAAAGTATTCAAGATAAGGTAATCGAGACCGGTCTGGGTAAAACATCTTATGGTAAAAATATCAGATTCGCATAACGAAAGGGCCGGAATCTCGTCGCATGTAATTATCTCGGCGGGAATCACGGTCCAAATCAGCAAAGACGTTGAACCTAGTAATTTTAGGAATCTTTTACCCTGTAATTAGGACTTTTACCTTGTATAGAATTCTTCTCCCCTCCTATATAAAGAATTCAACTCTATTGTATACAGGATGACATACGATCTATATAACAGTTAGCTTATTTTGACTATCCTCTTCATAAAATATTTATTTCACTACTGTTCATCCCGTCACAGCAAAATTACTCAATTTTGGTGGTTTGTTTATTCTTTCATTCATTTAAATCAGCCTTTATTTATCGTTTATTCTTTAATTGTATTAGACCAAGTCACGCATCCTTAATACCACGTACAAATTCAATTATTACCCGTAGTCTAGGGTAAACATACTCCTTAATTTTCTTCAAGTTCAAAATTTTCAAGTAATTGAAGCAGAAGCGAGAAGAGTCTTTGAGTAACATTAAAATTATTTCTGTGTGATTTATTAAATTACGAGTTTAAACCATGAAATCAATCACTAATCTTGTATGCGTCAGGAGGGTATCTAGGTTGCCTGCAACGCACACATCCTCAAGGGTGCATGAGGCCCCATAAGAGACAAATTATTAGAGATTTAACGACAGTAGACGCACTTCATAATTTGCATGTTATTTTCTAAATTATAGTTATATAGATTTGTAAAAGAGAGTATTAATTATATTACGGTTGCTTCTACTGTTTAATTTGCACATTTTGATTTCATCCCAAATATTTGGACTCTAGATATATTATATATATGTGTCTATATTAGATGTGTATAAAATTTTGAAAAAGAATATGTATATTTACCAAAGTGCTTTTGTTGTATGTAAATCTTGAATTGTCTCTCAACATTTGGGTTCTTGTATAAGGTTCTATCGGTATATATTTACAAATGAGAATTTCCCTTTTTTCTGAGATCTGAAAATATATAGTGCGCATGTCAGCTGCATTAATAACCAAACAACCGGAAGTTTATGACAGTTATTTAGCGATCGTTTGGTAGGCTGTATTAAGTAAAATAATTCTTGTATAAAAATTTAATCCGTCCAATATAATATTTGGTTGCTCAATTCAATTTATGCATATCTAATACATGAATTACTTATATCTCATAGTAGGGTTAGCTAATACCAAGGAAACCAAGCGATTACTAATCCCTGCATTAACTATACCTGGATAAGATCCTAAAATTACTAAACTACCCCTCAAACAATTTTTCTAAATTTCTTTGTCTACAGAAAGAAGAATATTTAAGGGTATAATTGTAAAGAAGATTTTGTACAGTTTTAAACCAAACACAAGCTTAGATTATACATTGTATAGCTAATTTTTAATACAATTAACCAAACACTTGATAAAAAATAATCCCAGCACTACAATCTCTACATTACTAATACCTGCATTACTAATCCCTGCATTACTTGTGTTCGTACCAAACGACCCCGTAAGGATAGTGAAAAATGCTGAAAACTATTTAAAAAATTCAAATGAAGTGTTGCCATCAAATATTGTCAACTTGGTTGAGGCATCTTGATGATAATTCGACAAGAACCAGAAAAGCTGATCATGACCACTTGTACTACTACTCAAAGGTGTAAAATCAACGCATAGCAATTAAGAATCTAACATGCATTTTTGATGTCAACCATGAATCAACTTGTTCATAGTTTAATGTTTGCAAATTGGGGTACCATGATTAGAATACCAGAAAGATAATGCAATCAATTTCCGTTGTTTAAGGCCAACTAGGGAAATGATTTGATGCTAGGAATATTCTTGTTCTTCATTCATTCAAGATTTATGAAATATGTATAATTAGTTTGCCAGTCTCAAAGTCAATAGTCTAAGAGCAAACCATTATGATCAATTAGCCTTTTTTGTAATATTAATTTGTTACTAAAATATCAAGTGCCGCAGTTGTTTCAACCGGAAGACTAGTTGGAGTGACTAATTTTGAGCTTCCTGGTTATTGAATATGAAGTTTTGAAACCCTAGAGTAATCTAATAAGTTGAATCGTAGTTTGGCGATCAGTGGCGGATCCAGGATTTTAAAGTCGTGGGTGCTCACTCTATGGCCCATAAAAGAAATTAGTTCATGAAAGAATCGATCCCTAACCACTTCATATTTGTGCACTTTATTCTCACCTCTTAACCAAAGCTCGCATGAGACTTTTTGTTTAATGGGTGCTTGCTAGTTCTTTATACCAGTATTTTCTATATAATTATACAGAATTTATGTTAGGATTAATGGATGCTTCAGCACCCGGCACGGTCAACGTAGATCCGCCCCTATTGGCGACCTATCTTAAATAGGAGTTTTTTAGTCGAATATCGCTCTACCATAGTTACATTCCAATTAAATTAACAGAAATTCGCTAATTAATAAGGGCGTTTGGTCTAGTGGTATGATTCTCGCTTTGGGTGCGAGAGGTCCCGAGTTCGATTCTCGGAACGCCCCTTTTTTTATTTTTGTGGTTGTGGTTCTTTTTACATTTTCCATGCACTTTTATTTGATAGTATTATATGGCTCAGAGTTCATAGTTCTAACTCTTGAAAGTGCAAATTCAAATTAGCTGCTTCTGGGAATTAATGATCTTTCTATGCTATATTTTCATTTCACATCAACGAAATTGGGTCTTGTCATTAGCATAGTAATCTTACTAGTAGTAATATTTATTTTTTTCAAATAAGGTGAGCAATTGAAAGGGGAAAACCTAGGACAACGAGGCTCCATAGGGACTTCAGGGTCTTCTCTTTTTGGAAAAGGATCAAAGTTGCGGTCTTGTACTACTCGAAATTAAGCAATTAGATTTCTACTTTACATATTATCTTTCCCAGACTTCACATATAAAAATATACTGAATATGTTATTATTATTGTTGTAGATTTCTACTTATTATCCTCTTTCTGGGTTAAAAAAGAGTCTCCTTTTGTCCTTGACCCCTAATTATAAAGTTCTAACTCGAAAATAACTCTAAACGATAGTTAGGAGTTAAAGGTAAATTTGGATCTCTCTTTTCGAAAAATTTAGATGCATAAAATCTACCAATTTCTCATTGGAGCTCCCTCAATGATAAAGATAAATGCGAGACGTTTGCTAAAATAGTCATTTTTTATTCGAAAAACGGATATTTATATCTATCTACTTTCAAATATTGTATAAAAAACCTTCCGTTTCACTATCTAGCCTCTAGGGTCCCTACCGTCATAGCTCCATTCACAAATATCGCTATTTTAAATGGTGAGTCACGTGTCGCCTCCTGAACGAATACTCCCACCCCAAACAAAATAAACACATATATTACATGAACCGCCCTGTTACCCGACCCAATACCCTTTTAATTAATTAGACCAAAATATAAAACATATCTCATTTCTACCTAACTCCCCGTCTAAACCAAAACAAATCCCTCTTCTCTCTCACCCTCTTCTCTCTCATTACAATGTCGTCTTGTCAGTAAAACACGAGGCTTTCCACGTAAAATCTTTGGCTTGTTATGTTCATTTCCTTTACATATGTCGTTTATTTCAATATTTTTGGGTTAGCGGTATCCTTTTTAAACCACTATCATATAACTTTAGGGTTTTTGGATATTCTTACAAATGAAAATTTTTATGTTTGGATGTGTGTATTCCCGATATATTTTGTTGTTTATTGTGTGACTTTAGTTTTATTTTGTATGCATGTGCTTTTAACATGTGGTCCCGAAATAGTGGTTAGGGTTTTATGCATTTTGGCTTTGTTTATTTTTTGGGGCACTTTTATGTTAAACAATTATTTCATAAGTGGGAAGATGGATTCTTTGTTCCCTTGTGCATGTTGTTTGTCAACAAGCATTTGATTTATGTCGGGTGTGTGTGAAAATATGGTTCATTTTCAGATTTTTTTATCTACACAGTTCATTAATGTTGTCCCTTGTTGGTTAATTGGTTCTGAAGTAGTTGCATGTATCTTTATAGAGGGGGTCCCTTGTTGGTTTTGTTTATTCTTGTGGTCTCTATTTTCAGTTGCTTTATTTCCTAATCTGCTTTTTTTTTAATATTATCCATATTATTATTATTATTATTTATTTAATTATTTTTAGGTTATTAAAATGGTTAATGTTGACTTGAGGTTCAATCATGGTAGTGAGTATATCACAGAACCACATCTCCTCTACAGCAATAAACTAGTTCATTTTTGGAAAGGGTATGATCTTGATTTACTGTCCTTTAAAGATATAGTTGATGAGTTTATATATGAGTTAAGTTTTATAGGTGTTCAACAACTGATAGTAACTGGCCCTTCTGGAACTTATTATGAAATAGTAGGAGATGATGGTATTAGAAAGTTAATGTCTCTTGTATCTTATAAATACCATACGATTGATATATTTGATGTGGATGAGTGTGAGGTGGTTGTAGATGTTCCAAATATACCCCAAAATGTTGAATCTTTTTTATCTAGAATTAATGAAGCTGGAATAAGGGTGAGAGTGAATTTGAACATGAGCATGATTCTGAAGAGTATGACTCTAGAATTAGAGTCAGTTGTTACACAAAAGAAAAAAGACTTGTTTGAAGGTCTGAATGACTTCAAAGAGTTAGTTAAAGGGATGACTTTCAAAGACATACCAGAAGCAAGAAAATAAATTAAACTTTATTCATTGGCTTCCAAAAAGGAGTTAAGGGTAGATAAAAGTGATAAAGAAAGGTTGAGGAATGAATGTGCTGATAAAGGGTCCTATTTGTATGTCATATATCTAGGGCTGAGAAAGTCCTGGGGTTAGAATTAAAACCTTAAGGCCTCATGAAGATATTGGGCCAACATTTGATAATAGTATGGTAGACTACACCACCATAACTCACCATTTCAAGAGAGAATTACAAGATAATCCAAAAATGAAGATTAAAGAAATGAGAGCTAATTTGAAAAGGATTTTTGACTTAAATGCCAGTGAAGCAAAGTGCAACAGACCTAAAAGGATGGTCCTTGAAATATTATAAAAGAGCTTTAATGATGGTTACAATAAACTGGAAGCTTATGTCAATGAATTAAAAGAATCCTCTGATGTTATGATTAATCTGTATAAAGAGGCACTTCACAGGGTAAAAGAAAAATTCTTCGGATGTACAACTGCTTCAATGCATTGAAGTTGGATTTTACTCAAGCTTTAAGGCCCTTTATTGGGTTAGATAGTACTTTTCTCAAAGGAAAAGCTAAGGACAATTGTTAGTTACTGTTGGGCAATTTTGAATAAGAAAACTAAGAGGACTTGGAACTGATTCTTGGAGCTTCTTAAGCATTCATTGGAACTCCGAAGTAGGGAAGAAATAACCTTCATGTCAGACATGTAGAAAGTATGAGATTTCAGTTGTGTATTTGGCTTTTTATCTTTGCTGATTTTATCATTGAATTCTTTAATATTTCAGTTGTTTGTCTGTTATATGTAGGGATTTATTGATGCTATAAAGACTGTCCTTCCTGAAACACATCATAGGTTTTGTTTAAGACACATTGAGTCAAATTGGTGGAGAAGATGGAGTAAAGGTGAACTGAAGAAGTTGTTATGGTGGTGTGTACAGTCAACCTATGAAGAGGAGTTCAAAAACCAACAGAAGGACTTAGGCAATTTAGATGCAGCTGATGCCAAGGATCTATAAAATTATCCTCCCCTGTGGTGCAGAGCCTACCTTGACCTAGTATGTAATAATTAGGTGCTTGACAATAATCTAACTGAATATTTCAATTCCTAGATTCTAGAAGCAAGGTACAAACCCATTATTGGAATGTTAAAGACTATTAGGGCCAAAGTAATGAATATGTTCAGAGAACATGAGGAGTCAGTTATAAAATGGATTGGTGAATTCAGTCCTCAATCAATGAAGTTGTATAATGAGTACTTGAAGATAACACATATCAGTTGTAAGATTCAGATCAATGGAGACCATGGATATGAGATATTAGAGGCATCTGACAAGCACATTGTCAATCTAGTGATGAAGAAGTGCATTTGTAGGTCATGGGACCTTACTAGGATCCCATGCCCATATGCAATTAAGGCCCTGCAATACAAGAAGATTGATCCCTTGACTCAAATGAATTGGTATCATAGCAAGGAGACATTTCTACTAACATACAAGCATAAGTTGCAACTTGTGAAGGGAGAAATTTTTTGAAACATAGACCCTTCTCAACCAATGGAAGCACCAGAAATGGTCAAACTTGCTCGTAGGCCTAAGGTGAAGAGAGATAGAAAAAAAAGATGAAGCTTTTAAAAGGCAAGGGGAATGGTCTACTACAATGAAGGGTAGAGTAATGACATGTGGCAATTGTGGACATCCAAATCACAACATTAGGAGTTGTGACAAAGTAACTACTTCTTATACTGAATTTTGTTAGTTCTATTTTACCATTTCTTTATCTAACTGATTCTTTTATGTGGCAGTCAAGACAAGAAAAAGTGGGCCCCAAGGAAAAGGAGAAGCATGCTAGAAGGTGTTTAATTTATGAATAAGTAGGGAATCCAACTGAAAAAGACATTAATTTATAAGCCCCGCAGGAGACACAATACAATCAAACCAGCAATGGTATATTTATATCTACACCAATTTCAGACTTTGAGGAGGAATAAACTCATATTCTAAGGCCTAAGGTTGTCTCGGAAACCTTCACTAGATTTCAAAAGAGGGAACAACAAACAATACCAACTGCTACAAGGCAAATCGGCTTTAGAGGAAACAATGCAGGTGTTTGTGAACCAACAAAACTTCCTTACTCACCAAACAACTTAACTTGTAAGAGAAAAGCTGCTATGACTACAAATCAGTTGGAAGTGGGATGTCAAAAAAAGGGAAGCAAGTTGAAGTCAAGGCTTGCTGTCCAACCAAAACCAACAAAGAGTAACCCTAAGATTACTAACCATTATATAAAGAGTCAAAGCTGAAAATTAGAAAATAACAAAATTAAAAATAATCAAAAATAAAACTTACGTTAGGTTTCAGACACTTGTAAAATCACCTTCTAGGATTATCAACGTTTTTAAGGGTGAAGAAGTTGTCAATTTCACCGTAATAACATGTCCTCTTCAATGCACAACTTTTTTCCTATACTATACAATTCCTAATGGTTAGAGAAATATGAAACTTAGAAGAAATTAGGTGAGAATAACCGTATGATTCAATGAATTGAGGTGGAAGAATTAAGAAGATCAATAGTTGAAGGAACCCTAGAGAGAAAAGCTAACCGACGGGGTGTTAGGTGGAAATGGGATACATTTTGTATGTGGGTCAAATTAATTAAAAGGGTAATGGGTCGGGTAACAGGGCGATTCATGTAATATATGAGTTTATTTTGTTTGGAGTGGGTTATTCATTTAGGAGGCGACACGTGGCTCGCCGTTTAAAATATAGATATTTTGTGACCCTAGAGGCCAGATAGTGAAAGATAGTATTTTTATATACAATATTTGAAAGTAGGGTGGATATAAATGTTTATTTTTTATTTTTTATTTAGTTGAATAATTATTGAACTCAGTAATGACAGTTTGGTTGACATAGGCCCATCTTCGTTGTATTATGGGGAACTTTCACAAACGACTACCTTTTAAGAGGATTTTAACAATATGTATCTATATTTTATGTATTTTCATTTCATAGTTAGTTTTTGATAGCCCTATATTTGAGTGTATTTGAATACACAGTTCAGCTTTTTAAAACTTTTTAAATATTTTTCGCGTGTATTTGAGTGTATTCGAATATACCGCTCAGTTGTATCCAACCTTATTTAATATCGCATGGTTGTACACATTCGGCTGTATTTGAATATATTTATACTAAAAA
The DNA here is from genome assembly GCA_002018475.1 of Nicotiana obtusifolia. Lineage (NCBI taxonomy): Eukaryota > Viridiplantae > Streptophyta > Magnoliopsida > Solanales > Solanaceae > Nicotiana > Nicotiana obtusifolia. Next base: position 264,479 of record MCJB01049241.1, read on the forward strand.
AATGACGAAATAAAGAATACCGTCAAATGCAGTCAAATCTTCAGTGAAAATACAAAATACACTGTATTTAAGAAGGAAACATACACTCGGTCGGATTCCGACGAAATACAAAATGCCACTGTATTTACACTAAAACAATAAAAAATACATCCAAATCCTTTCAAAAATACATTGTATTTATACTAAAAAAATAAAAAATACAGTCAAATCCGGTCACATCTCCGACGAAAATATAAAATATACTGTATTTAAAAATAAAAAATACAATCAAATTCCATCGGATCTCCGGCCACAATACACTTTAGATCTTTGACGAAATACAAAAAATACATTGTATTTACAATATTTTTTCGGCGTGAAAGGTAGGGGAGGAGAAAGAGGTGGCTTCTTTTTCTGACGAGAAAACGAGTGGTGGAGGAATAAATTTTCAGTCAGACGAATACACTCAGATGTGAAATATAAAGAAGGAGAAGAAGCCATGGATTCCGGCATCTCCATTACATCCAAATATGGTGACCCCTCCGATCTTTCTCCTCCATTGTTTTTGCCGCTAGTAATTGACCTTCTGTGATTTTTTAGATCTGGATCTGATGGTGGAGATGAGAGAAGGGAAGAGAGAGAGAGAGAGAGAGAGAGAGAGAGAGAGAGAGAGAGAGGCGGCTGGATCTGATGGTGGAGATGAGAGAAGGTGAGAAATAGAGAGTGTGAGGGAGGCGGCTATTTGGTTGGGCTCTGGTAGAACTCCGCCGGAAAAGATGACCGACGCCTTGCCGAGAGAGAAGAGAGAGGAAAAATGAGAGATAGTTGAGGGAGAAGAGAGAGAGTTGAGGGAAAAGATTGATACAGTGGAAACTCTATATATTTGGCATATCATAATGGGTAAATCCTCCATCTTCCCCGACCAGAAAACCCACCCCTTTCCCCATTC